>PVHX01005025.1:0-117446 GCA_004024805.1 Geosciurus inauris | reverse complement strand
GCTTTGGGTGGTATGGGCATTTTAACATTATTAATTCTTTCAATCCATGAACATAGGGAGGAGTTCTTTCCATCTTTTAGTGTTATCTTCAATTTCTTTCATCAGGGTTTTGTGATTTTCATTACAGAGTTCTACTTTGTGGATTGTTTATTCCTATGTATTTTATTTATTTACTTTTTGTAAATATTGTGAATAGGATTTCTTTTGTGATTCCATTCCCAGCAAATGCATTATTTTTGTATAAAAAGCTATTGATTTTTGTAGATGATTTTATATCCTGATACATTACTCAATTTATTTTTCAGTTCTGATTGTCCTTTAGTGGAGCCTATGGGTTTTTCTATATATAGAATATCATCTGCAAATAGGGAAAATTTGACTTCCTCCCTACTTATTTGTATGCCTTTTATTTATTTCTCTTCTCTAGTTGCTCTAAAACTTCTAGTACTACATTGAATAAGAGCAGTGAGAGTAGATTTCCTTGTCTTGTTTCTGATCTTAGAGAAAATGCTTTCAGCTTTTCTCCCTAGAGTATGATGTTGGCTGTTTGACATAACTTTTATTATGTTCAGGCATAATCCTTCTATACTAATTTGTTCAGAGATTTTATTATGAAGGGACACTGAATTGTATGAAATGGTTTTTCTACATCTATGAAGATGACCATATTGATTTCATATATTACATTTGTTAATTTGTGTATGTTAAACCATTCTTGCATTCAAGAGTCATAATGAATTATCTTTTAAACATACAATTAAATTTGATTTGCTAGTATTTTGTTGAGAATTTTTGCATCTATCTTCACCTGGGATATTGGCCATTACCACATCTCCACCCACCCCACCCCTCTGCTGTATCCTGTAACCTAAATAAACTTTCTAAGAGAACTGAATCCCATAGAATTCCTACTAGCAAGGGTCTCTGGCACTAGGAGCTTCAGAGTGGTGATGATCCTGAATTACCTTTTCTATGATTAATCAGTGGTGCGGGCTCAGATATTACATGAGGAAAGTCAGTGGTGGAGATCACAGTACCTCCTCTGTGGCACTCACACCCAGTCCTGACAGCAGTATGTGACATACAAGGTGTGGAATTAGAATGGTAGTGGGAACCATGGTTTTTCTCTTTGCTGGTAGCAGTGCATGCCTGGGAGCAGGACTATACTCCCATGGGCAAAATTTCTCTCAGGTCCCCTTGACCCTGAATTCCTGGAGGTGATATGATAGCTGGAGCAGGGGCTTTCTCCTCTGCCCCCTGACTTACAACTCCTTTAGAAATAGATGGAAATTCAGAGTGTCTCTAGGTCCCCTCAGCACACCTCTGTTGACAGGACAGCAGTGAGAATCACTGTTTCTTCTGCAGTCTGTCAGTAACAGACAACTGATCATGGCTCAGTTATGCATTCAGTCCTGGTACTGGTATAAATCTACACATGGTTGGTCATATCCTTGGCCTCAGAGAGCAATTAGCCAGATATCCTGGTTCATGAGAGCACAGCCTTCTCTTCCCACCCATGCACAACACCTGTCCTGTATAGTATAGGGTACCAGCAGGTTTAGGTCATAGTCACAAGGCAGGGCAGTGGCATGTCTGTGGCGTCCAGAGATGGAAATATGTAGGGTTTCTGACCCCGAGAGCATTTCAAAATCAGATAATACCTCTTTCCTTAAGATGGCTCCTTACAGCCATCTTGGTGTTTGCTGGGAGACGTGAGATTCTTTTACAAAGAAAAACTACTACGCAGATTTCAGGTTACTTATTAGGTGTGGTGTAAACCTGGGAAGTTTTTGAGACTTTCTAGGAGCTAGGATTGCCAGCAGCTACAGCATCTGGCTGTAGGCTGGTGGGATTCTCTCTTTCACCTTTAACCCTGGAAAGGGGAGATTTTCCCTCCCCCAGCTGTAAAACTAGAGTGACAGATGTCGGAATATTTTGTTTCCCTTTTTATGTTGTTGTCCCAGGTCTCCAAACCTTACAAAGGTTGACTCTCTCTATTGCTGATTTTCCCTATCTTCTCATTTCTCTCAAAAGACAGCAGTATATTTTTACTTTGGTTCTTCTTTGTAGAGGAGAAGGTGACTGCTGGGTACCTCTATTCTACAATCTTGAATACCCAAGAATATTGATTTCTCATATCTAAGGGCAAAAAAAGATGGATGTCCCAGCCCAAGAAGAGAGCAAATTTGCCTTTCCTCTGCCTTTTGTTCTCTTGAGGCCTCCAATGGATTGATGATGCTGACCCATATTGGGTGACAGAGGATCTTTATTCAGTTTACTGTCAAATGCCAGTCTCTTGCAGAGGCACCCTCACAGGCATCCCCAGGAGTAATGCTTTACCTACTATCTGGGTATCCTTAATCCATTTAAGTCGACACCTAAAGTTGACCATCACATCACTCCTCTGTAGGTACACCCACAGGTTATCTTAGGTTCCCATCACGCTGCTATTTCTACCTTTGTGTTTTTTGGTCTCTCTGTGAAAGGAGCTCCTACAGTCATCATTTAATTTCTAAGTCTATACTTATTGCTGACATGTAATCAACCCTCAATAAACTATTATTGTTATTTACATTTGGATAGATAGAGAGGTTTTCTATGGACTTCAATATTCCAGCCATATGTATCATTCTAAAATCTTTTGGAGGTCCTGTGACAAGATTACTCTTAATTTTATCACTCACTTTTAAGATGATGTTTGCTTATGCTAATTTTTATTTCTTTCTTTTTCTGGATAATTTAGTTTGAGCAGAAGGAAAAAGGATATATGAGGCTGCAATTTGGGCCAATGCCAACATGGCTTCCTTAAAAGAAATGGAATTTAAATGAGAGAAGGGAGACTTCCCAGTAAGTAAAAAAGGACATCCTGCTTCCAGCATTTCACAGAAGAAAGCAGAACAATTAAAGTGGAGAGCAGAACAAGGAGCTTCGGGAGCAGGTTTGTCACACTGCAGGGAAGAGAGATGGAATTAGAAAGAAGGGGAGCAGAAATTTTTGGCATTTATTCTTCATACAACTTCCTTTGCTTCCCCAGTAGCAGACATTAATATTGGAGAGAGACAATTGCCAAGTTTTTGCCAACTCCCCACATTCTTTCAGGTGGTTATGAGTCATGAATGATGATTCCATCTTCAAGTATAGAAAGTCACTAAAGGGAACATTATTCATTCAGAGATCTAAGAAGATTATCACTTCACAATGTATACTATTTTAACAAGTCTTGAAACTCTACCCTGGTCCTGTATCACATGATCATAACCAACAGCCCCCATAACCACAGAATGGCATAGGCATACACACATACAAACATGAGGTCTCACAAATCTATTGTTCTGCATGGTCTATGATTCCATTTTCCTACTGATGGTTGGAGCTCTTGTGTTTAGATGAACCATCTGTCTCCCAAATAGCATTACTAGTGCTTCAATCACGTCTCTAATAATCACTTTCCCTAAACACATTAGTGGGAAATGATGTAAAGAAATAATTAAGCATAACTACTCAGTGCATTAGAAATTGATGGTATCTATGTTTTATAAATTAGAGACATGTAAAAGAAAATGATTATTCTCACAACTCTTTGCGACAGAAAGATCTCTTCATTATCACTAGAATTCATCCTAGGAACAGGAATATTTGAGAAGTTCGTGGTTAAAAGGGAAGAAGTGAAGACATTAAACAAAAGAGCTACTTAGAAATATGGAGGAGACATAGCTACTAGAAAGGTGAAGAAGAGAAGTAGAAAACGGAGATTATATCAACAATACCTGCTTCACTCTTGGGGAAATTAGACACAGTCTAGAATGTTTTGGTATAACCTGTGTGACCCAGGAAACCCAGACAGACATTGTGAGTATAGAAGGCTGATTCTGGCTTACAGTAAAATCTTCCCATAGCCTTAGACACAACTTTTTCATATTTATCACTAACTTGCCTGTGAAAAATCTGTTATCCTGAAGTAAGTAGGTAGAAACTTTGTTTACTACTATCCACCAAGTTCAAACACACAAACAAGATCATGGAGCAACAGCTCTCAAGAGTAGATGCTGCTTTTTGGGCAAAGTACTGTTCTCTCACTCCTTCAATGCACTCCAAACACACATTTTTTTTCCAGTGAACTTAATCTTATTCATGGACATAAACTCTGAGGAAACAACTAAACAAGATGTATGGTGAAAATGCCTGTGTGTGTGTGTGTATGTGTGTGCGCGCGCACGTACGCACTAACATTTTTTTCCCATACTGGTGGAATGCCCAGTGGGAACAGGAAATTGGACTGGGAACTATGTTATTTGCTCCTTGATTATAAAATGTGAGAAGAAAAGGCAATTAGAGTTCAAAGGCCCCAATGTTAGATATACCTATAACAACATTTGGCTCTAGATAAAGCTCATTTATTCAAGCATGCAGGACAAAAACTCTATGGAATCGATGAGAATGTTCTTCAAGACTAGGGAAGGGTTTTATTCTATGCAGAGGAACAGTAACCATTTGAAGATAATTTACTACAGAAAAAAAAAGAGTTTAGAAAATTATGTGGACACCTAACAAGATGCCTGGGGAAGCTGGGCACGGTGGCACACACCTGTAATCCCAGAAGCTAGGGAGGCTGAGGCAGGGGGATCACAAGTTCAAAACGAATCTCGGAAGAAGCAATGTGCTAAGCAACTCAGTGAGACCCTATCTCTAAATAAAATACAAAACAGGGCTGGGGATGAGGCTCAGTAGTTGAGTGCCCCTACCCCTGAGTTCCATCCCTGATACAAAAAAAATAAAAAGATGCCACAGGATATGGTTTCTATAAAACAGAAACAGCAATTCATAAGGTTAAAATAAACTAAAATGAAAAGACAACATGATAAGATGGAAAAGAAGACAGATAACAGATTTCCAATAAACTGAAAGTACAAAATTAAGTTAATGTGAGAATCATTAAAAATCAGAGGTTGTAGCGAAAATCAATTTAGTTATATAAGAAATCAATGGGCTTTTTGTTTGTTTCTTTGTTTTTTGTTTGTTTGTTTTTTTTTGTACCGGAGATTTAACTCAGGGGTACTCAACCACTGAGCCATATATCCAGCCCTATTTTTGTGTTTTATGTAGAGACAGGGTCTCACTGAGTTGCTTAATGCCTCAGTGTTGCTGAGAAATCAATGTTTAAAAAATATTTAATAATCAGAACGGGATAAATACTTAAATGGAAGTTATAATATAGAGAAGGAAAATAGATTTCTTACTTAACAATTATAAGATTTTCTAAGAAAAAAATAAGAATCATTGATACTAAATCATAATAAAGAATATAACAAAAGAAAGTTCTGCAGAGCTTTTTAAAAGGAGAGACTTTAATAGCAAGATATTGGGGAAATGGGGAATCTCATTACATTCCCAGACAGAATCAATAAAAATGACCTATACCTAGATTTAAACCATAAATAAAATATTTTAATTATAAAGAAATTAAAGGAATTAATTATAAAGAAATTTTAATTATAAAATTTACCCACATGTCCTTTCAGATGGCTCACAAATGACCCACAAAGAAACATGTATCTGATTGGATTAAATTTTTCCTCTGTGATACTAAATTACATAGAATAAAAGAGCCATTGTTTTGAGGGAAAAACAATGAAATATGACAAATCACATATGAAAGCAGATATTAGATACATATTGTGTTATATATATGTGCCATTCACATTTTCACGTTCAAAAAATACTTGAAGAAACAACTTGAGTTGGCAAAAAGACCTGTAGGTCAACAATTGGGATGACATTTAAAAACAATGGAATTTCTTCTGCCAATCAGAATCTCAGAATCTCTGTCTTGAGGAAATAATTTTATATGCTATGACTTATTGAACAAAGATATTGATTAAAGCATTATTTTTAGCCAAATGTTGTAAACAAGCTAAATGTCCAACATCTTAGAAATATCAAAATGACAGATTGTTCTTTACTCATTAAAAATATTATTTAGGAAGAATCCTAAACATATGAGAAAATACTTACTATACAAAGTTAAATGAAAATAACATGATAGACATTCATACAGAATAATATTTACTATGGAAAAATAGATTTGAAGAAAATACAATGAATTTTAACTGTGGGTTCCTCTAAATAAGGAAATTAGGACTGAGATTTGTACTTTTGTTCAGTTTCAAAACTTTCTAGGAAAACCTTGAGGATAGGAATAGAGAAGGCGGAATGAATCAGAATTTTAGAACTTAAAAGGACTTTAGAAATGGTCTAATTTTGTAATTTCCAACCATGAAGCCATTTCTAGAATTCCTCAAGCCATATTTAGTGCCTCAAATAATAGCAAGTTGCATTTATTACACATTCACAGAGTGTTAGTCACTATGATTCATTTACATATACTCTCTCCAAGTTTAAGAGTCATATATGTACTCATCAAAAAGCCTAGGAACTGTATCTCAGGTCTTTAATTACTAGCCTAATACCCTTTCTAATATCCTTAATTTGCATGACTTGAAGTATTCTCATGGGCTGACGGTAGAGACACCTGGTTTTCACGGGTGTATATCACACTTTACTCCCAGGAGGAGAATACGTGGAATATTTTTGCAAAAGCAGCTGTAATGCAAAGTGCTGAGAGCCTGACAGAATTGGCATTCAAACATGACTCAAAAACTTAGAAGCTGCTTGTTTTTAGGCAAGTCAGTTAACCTTTCTGAATCTCTCTATCCTCATAGAAGTGTTCTAAGATTTAATTAGATGATATGTAAGGAGTCCCTGGCACACTGCCTGGCACACAGACCCCTATCATAACTATCGATTCTCTCCATCCCTTCAGAGTCTCCAATATCTGTGCCAATGATCCTTTTGATCTCCTGACATCAGAATCTGGAATGGGGAGCACACTGTGCCCCATTTTCAAACATAATGGAACAGCTTTCCTTCACCCTGTAACTTGTTCCAAGTGCCCTCTTCTCTTATAATTTCTAATTGAACACTAAGTACTGCAGATCCTCTTGGCAAGAGATCCTAGGGGCTTCCTGCTTACTTTCAAATCTGCCTCTGTTTTAGGCTATTTTCTTTGCCTCTCACGATGCCAGTGGTAGCCTCCTTGGAGACTTCAAACAATGTTGTCTAAGCCATAGGGAGCAGACAGCTACCTGATATGGAAAGAATTCCCATGCCACCCTGGCGTGGATGCAGGCATTTCTGCTTTACTTGCTCCCTTGGGCTGAATCACACCAGGCCCAGACTCACTAATGGAAGGAGTAATGTGCAGTACTGACATCTTTTTTCAGCTCAATGAACAGGCCCCAGGATACAATGAGGAAGATTGTCTCAGAGCCATATTTGGCCTCAAACTAATCTATCCCTTCCTCTCATCTTCTCAATGATTGGAACATACCCTTACAATCTCAACAAACTCCTACCCACCATGGTCTTCCTTCTAGAACATTTTCCAACCCCCTTGCCAGCTCTACGCATTATAATAACCATCCTCTAGACTTCATGTGCAATCTCATTTCTCCCAGGAAGCATTCTATTATTATTCTAACCTTCTCCATCCCCTGCCTCCCTTCACTTGCAGCACTAGGTTACGTCCTTTATGTAACTGTCTTCAAAAATTAAGATTGAAGTCAGACAGAATAAATCTCTTGCTGTGTGATCTTGAGTGAATGAGTAATCTCTTCTAAATACAAGTTTGTCTTTCCATTTGTAAAATAGTCATATTGATAACATGTACCTCAGAGGAGTGCTATAAAGACTAAATAAATAATCCATAAACACAACATAGAAAAATTCCTTCTACATAGTTAAGCATTTAACAAGCATTTTCTAAGTTACTCAAAATTTTCACTGTAAGATACTACTGTGCAACATCATTCATGCATCCATATGCCCATCCAAACTCCAACACTTGGGACACAGAGATAAATCAAACCCAGTCTTTGCCCTCAAGGACCTGTCCGTCCTACTGGGGAGTCAGAAATGCAAACAGGTTTATCATGATGTGATGCATCTGAAAGACTCAGAGCCTGCCAACTTGGAACCTATCAGTTGACACTAGTGATAGACAGCTAAGAGAGGGCATTCAAATTTGGCCACAGTGTGCTTCCTCCTCATTGTTTTTGACTACTCACTGAGATCTCCTTGTCCCAGACAAAAACTTGGAGCTAAGGCTTCAATGGGGAAGGGCTTGTACTATATCCTGATTTCAATACCATAGTAACCTTCTCTTTTGCCATGTGGGAAACAGGACAACTTTCCAGCATAGGGTGGTGAAATTCCTAGAAACTTTGCCAGAATTTTAGTTCATCCAAACCAATTATTCCAAGCTGAGGGTCAGGTCCAAATCTGGGTGTAATCCTAAAATCAGACAGCAAAAGTTGCAGGTCACCTGAATCCTTCTCAATACCTCTCACCCTTCATGTTTATCTGAACCATATAACAAAGACTGAGATAAGTCCTTGGAAGATTTTCAGATAAGTCAGTTCCACAGATGTCCTTTTCACTATGGGATTAATCATAAAACCTCTGAATCATCACACAAAGCTGTGAGAGTGCACGAATATAGAAATAGTGTCCAATTAGCTGAGGGGATTACAGCAGCCTGAGAGTGTAGTCTTAGGGCTGTGGTTCCCATGTAAGCCAGCTGGCCTTTCTCGATGCCAGCAGACCTAATGCTGATAGGACAGCATATGGTCTTCAGGGACCAGGGCAGAGTGTGGGCAGCTCTACAGTCCGCATGATCAAAAATTAAAGGCCATTTTCTGTATTTCTGTATAGCCTCTGTGCCTTTGCACATAGTGTTCTTCCTAGTTGGCACCTTTTGCCTATCTGGCAGACCCCAGTTGTTCAAGGGTAGGGCTTAATATTTCTTCTTATGTGTCTCCCTTTCTGCGAAAGTTCTGTTCAGAAAACATTGGTAAGGTTTTGTTTTGTTTTGGTTTGGTTTGGTTTGGCTTTACTTAGATAAGCACATCACTATATTTTATTACTTGAGTACATGTCTATGTACTCAGTTAGACTTGAACTCCTCAAAGGCAGGAGTGTCTTCTCTCTTCCAGTGCTTGACACAGAGTTGGTTTAGAAGAGATGAATAAAGAGGACACGATGAATAAATAATAAAGTTAGAATTCCAGTGGGGAATTGTACTGGGGAAGGAATAGGGCTGCCATCAGCAAAGAACTAAGACAAATGGAATTGCCTCTGATAGTCTCCTGGGTTAGGAGGGGAAATGGGCAACTTTTGAAGTGGAATGGAAGATATCAACTCAACCCCTTATGGACTGTTTATCACAGAGTTTAGCAATTCTTTAATCTCCCAGATACCTGGCTTTGCTTTTATTGTTTTCTCATTGATTTGCTCTACTTTCTATTATCTATGTTCTTACGTTATCAACATCTTTTGTATCTATATGGTACACTATTGTATACTGTTTTGACCACACAAATACAATAGATATCAGTAGCCTTAGTAAAGTAGATAATAGTAAACTGTAGTTAAATAATTAGGAAATAAGTTTTTTTTTTCAACCTTCATTTTCTAGTTGTAGGTGGACAGAATATCCCCATTTTATTTTTATGTGGTGCTGAGGATCGAACCCAGTGCCCCACGCATGCCAGGCGAGCATGCTACCACTGCGCCACAACCCCAGCCCCAGGAAATAAGTTTTGAGTACATTTTACCCCTTTAAAATATAATTTAATATGTAATTTATTATAATTATGTTTATATACTTTATTTAATTGTAAATATATATAGATGCTCATCCATTTACAATGGGGCTATCTCTCAGTAAGTTGAAAATATTAAAAGTTGAAATATGTTTACTATATGTAATCTGCATAGCATAAGTAGCTTAGCAACTCTCTATACTATAGAGTATCTGTATTTTGCCCTGCCGATCTTGTAGCTGGATGGAAGCTGGGGGTCACTGTAGCTGCTTAGCAAGACAAGAGAGTATCTATCACATACTACTATCCCAGGAACAGATCAAAATTCAAAATTCAAAGTACAGTTTCAACTGAATGTGTATTATGTTTGCACCTTCATAAAGTACAAAAAAAAATCCTAAGTTGAACCAATATAAGGCAGGGGCTATCTGTAATTTAATTTTAACATAGCTGTGTTTTAACAACTAACTTGGTAAATTTCTAAATACATGACAATCAGCTCTCGTGAGCTGCATGAGTCAGCTCCAGCAAACCACTGACAGAATGACTAGCTCAGATCATTGCCCTAGACTATCCCTCTGGGACTCCACAAACAATTGGGAATATTTCACAAGAGAATCCACATCCTAACACTAGAGACTTGAGCTTCAAATTTGTCTAGACATTTGCAAGATCAAAGAAGTCTGGGCATCAAAGGAACTGTCACTCTACCCATCACTTCCTAGGCTACAAAGCAGGCCCATCTTTACACCAGTTGCTACAGGTTTGGTCCCCTGGGGTCAGAGGGCTCTGACAGGGAGATGTGTATTTGTTCAGGACTGCTACTGGTAATGAATGACACCTGCAAGTGAGTGAAGGAACCAGGATTGGGCAGAGGAAGTTGAACTGGGAAGTAGCTGCAATGAAGGCCCCAGCTGATCCCATGGGAAGCTCCAAAGCTGAGAGGGTCCTTTGGAGTCATCCTGCATTGATACAAAGTGGCTGGGCTTTTGTGTGACCATGACCTAGTTCACTTGCTCTAGGCCATTCCTGAGGAGGAGGTGTGGCATTGGACAAAGCAGTGATCAAGGAGGAACTCAGCTGGGAGCCATCCAGCATGTAACACTGTTGGCAGCTAAGAAATAAATGCTGTGGTCCCACAGAGGCAACTGGTCTGCACCCCATGGCATCTCTTCCACTAGAATGAACCCTGGATCAGCATTTATGGTGTTACGGTTTGGATGGGAGATGTTCCCCAAAAGCTCGCATGAGACAATGCAAGAAAGTCTGGAGGAGAAATGATGGGGTTATAACCTTAACTTAATCAATAAATGAATCCCTGGTGGGAATAACTGATTTGTCACTAGAGTCAGGAGTGTGGCTGAAGGAAGTGGTTTATTGGAGGCTTGGCTATGGGGTATATATTTTGTATCTGGCAAGTGGAATCTGTCTCTTTCTGCTCTCTGATCATCATGTGAGTTGCTTCCTTCCTCCACATTTTTCCATCCTGATGTTCCGTCACCTTGAGCCCTGAGGAACGGAGCCTGCTGTCTATGGACTGAGTCCTCTGAAACTGTGGCCTCTAAATAAACCTTTCCTTCTTTACAGATGTTCTGGTCAGGTCCTTAAGTCACAGCAGTGAAAAAGCTGACTAAAACAGTTGGGAACCTATTGGAGATGAAAATATTTAGGCTCCACAATAGACCTATTGAATCAAAAATCCTGGGAATGAAGCACAGAAATCTGCTTTAACAAATTTTCCATGTGATACTGATGTACACTAGAGTTTGATAACAACTGTCTCACACCAGCAATTCTCAAACCTCTGGTCTCAAGACCACTTACACTCTTAAAACATACCTAGGATCCCAAGAGTTTTTGTTTATGTGGGTGTTAGTAATCTATATTTACCATGTTAAAAATAAAAACTAAGAGATTTTAAAAATACTTTATCAATTTATTTAAAATAAAAATTTATCATTTTATGAAAAATAACTAAACTTCCCAAATTAGAAAAAATAGTAAGGTAGCATTGTTTCACATTTTTGTAATAGTAAGTAGTAAGTAGCATTGTTTCACAACCTCTTCCATGCCTAGAATGCATTTGGAGGGCTGGGGCTGTAGCTCAGTGGTAGAGCACTTGCCTCACATGCGTGAGTAACTGGGTTCAATCCTCAGCACCACATAAAAATAAATAAATTAAATAAATACATTGCATTCATCTACAACTACAAAAATATTTTTAAAAAAGAATGTGTTTGGAGTCTCATATTTATTTTTGCAGTAAATCTGTCTTGACATCATTTGTTATAGAACTTCTGGAAAACTTCACTGTATTCTTGTGGGAGAATGAGAATGAAAAAGGAAAAGAACATCTTAGCATTATTATGAAGACAGTTTGACCTTGTGGACTCTGAAAGGGTCTTGGGACACCTGCTCTGAGGACCATTACCCCACCATCTCTTCTGAAGCCAAGGCCCTGGCCCTTTAGACAGATATTGCTAGTTATTCACATGAACAGTGGTTTCAGATTGTGCTTGCACCTTGTGTATACTACACCAGGGAGACTGGATTGTGTTGTATCTCGAGGAGTGCTTTCTATGCTAGAAGTGAATGCAATTGACTAGGGTCCTACAGTAAGTCGTGTCTCTTGGGTCACAGCTCAAAGCTTCCCTGGAGTCTCTTCTAGTGGTGCAAGGTTCAGGGGTAATCCAGAGATTTGGGCAGTTTTTATACAAAATTGGGGGACCGTCCTTCTCCAGAATCCTTTCCAGGATTCCTCCATCATTTTCCAGAAGTTGTGGTTTCCCCAAACTCAATCCTGTTTTTCTCAGACCAGAAATATTTTGGAGTTTCTACTGGACTTTTAGCTTCCTTACAGAGTGCAAATTTCAGCCTGCTCTTGGGCCAAAAATGCCCATAAAAATTGCAAACTCATACCATGCAATTTGTTTGTTCTGAGTGTCATCTATCTCCCCTGCAAAATCTGCCTGATCTTCTTTCCTGCTTCAGTTTCTGGTTCCTTTGGATCATTGGTTTTTGATGTTTTACCCAGCCTAGTTGCCATCTACAAGAGGGTCAGGTGGTTAGGAGTGACTTGGTCACAGGTGAAAGGAAGGGGCACAGAGCCTGAGAGTGCACATGCCCAAGTCTCACCTTCCCTTCTATCACTCCCCTCTTGGGTCCTACTAAGAAGGAAGAACACTAATGTAGAGTCTAGGACCCTGTGAGCAAAACTGAGTTAAGCAGTTGAAACAAGAGTACAGTTGTCTCTAGTTCCATCCCTTTCTATGGCAGAGAGGGAAGCAGACCCTGGTCAGCTCCCTCTAGCCAGCTCCTTCCAGCATGTTTCTGTCCGATGACCTTTCTTTCTCACTGTCTATAGCTGGCCCAGGAAGCCTGCATCTACTGAGGCCCAGGATAGCTTTGAGCTAGGTATTGGGCACTGAAAACCTTAACACTCTGCTTTTGTGCTTCTCATAGTCAATGGGTTTGCATTAGATCAACCTTTGGTCTGCATATGCCCTAGTTAGCCTAAGAGAAAGGTGTTTATGAGCTTACTAAAGCTCTCTGCTTTGGGGTTTGAGGCAAAAATCACAGCTAATAATACATCATTATATTTGTTATAATTTATTTTTTGCCAGGCATTTTCCCATATTTATCTCTCCCATTGGAACCTCAAAAGGAGGAAAGTTGATTGGCATAGCAGGACTAATGAGTTTCACAGTGCTTAGCAAAAAATAAATAAGTAACTAATAGTACCCCAATTTTACCATCAGTGCCAACTGGGGATGCTATCAGAACTTGACAGGCACATGTCATTTCTCAGGTCAGACCAGGACAACATGATCTGAATGACTGAGGCAGAGTCTAGATTCCCTTCACAAGCAGTCCAGAGAGTCCCAGATAAGGGAGAGAAAAGCACCCAGAACTTGAAGCCTATTCTAGCCACCTGTCTCCTGGGCCAATTGGTGGACACAGCTCGGTGGTGACGCCTGACATGTTGTGCTGTGACTCTCTTCCTTCACATGGCACTCCCCAGCTAGCCAGGGAGTTCCTAGGCTTCTGAGAACTCATGCCATTTTTTCTTCTACCCTTTGCCAGGCTCTTGGTACACATTATTCTACTTCTGTTTTCCAACTTAACATGTCCAGACACTTGGTAAAGTGGTTCTACCTCAGATCCTTGACCATGTAACCCAAAAGGGGCACCACCATTCAACCCACCACCATTCAACGTGATCCCCATTCCACTCTAATCAACCCCTCCTGACCCCGTCTCCAAGGCACTACCAGTCTAACCCTTTTCTGCCTGCTGTGGACCTCACCTACTGCCACCATCAGCACACCCCTCAAGGGAGGATTTCAGGCCTGCCTCACTGCCTTATCTTCTCTTCTTGGTCTCAAGCTTTCTGTGTTCACTGCAACAATCAGGGTCTCAGGAGGAACAAAAATTATACGCTGGATAATTGAAGGAGAATTTGGTAAAGGGACTTTTTACAAAGATGCCACCAGGATTTCAAAAAAAAAAGAAAATCAACTAAGGATGGGGCAGTACTCCAGGGCTGAGAGTAGAACCTATGGAGAGAGCCACCTTATAGAAATTATGGCTTTTGCTCAAGGCTCACAGCCAACCTGGAACAGCTCAGCAGAGATGGAGGCAAGGTAATCAACCTCAGCGTAACCCTTCCCCTCCCATCTGGTTCCCTGCAGTTGACTTGCACTGGCTGGTCCCAACTAGAGGCAGGCAGGCAAGGGAGCCCATTGAAGCAATAAGTAGAGGTCCAGCTCCCAGACAAAGGCAGCATTGAAGGGAATGGATCTCAAGCAACAGAGAGGAGGTGACCCAGGGCACTCTCCATCTAGCCCTATTTCTGTACCTACTGACTCAGGGAAAGGAAAGATTGATTATTTTATTCCAGAGAAAGTCATCTAGTGTAATGGACAGGCATTTTTTGTTTAATCTTATTTAACCTGCCATATAATTTTGACAAAACTATTTAATCTGTATGCATTTGTTTTCACCTCTGAAAAATAATGATAATATGTACTGTATAGGATTTTTATGAGACCATTATGGTAGGTATAAAGCCCATAGAATGTGGTCTGGCATACACGAGGCCTGTGTAAATGGCAAATATTCTTGCCAGGTCCATTTTTCATCATGTGTCCTTAATCATATCACTATTCCCTCTTGCTTTTGCAGTTTTATTCTCTCCTGGAAATTATTCCCTTCTCTCAGAAAACATGTTTGGACATCTCTTTTCCTAATTCAACTTTCATTAAGTTCACAAAAATAAGTGTTGTAATTGCCACATTTATAGCACAGACCAGGAATAGAACATTAAAGTTGAGCTCCACCTGTTCTGTCTTTTCTGTATCTTGTCCTATACCTCAGGTCCAGAATCCCAGAGCATGCCTGGCACCTACCCCCAAGGAAGCATGAAAACAAGGCTTTTACTCTCCAGGGCTTAAAATGTTCAGATTGATTCCTCTGGCTCCAGGTTTCTGAATCTACAGATGTTCTGCTGCAGAAAGTTAGTATTTCTCCAGGGCTCAAGGATGAGACTGAATCAGAGGCAGGCAGAATGCAGACAGGGGATTCAATTTACCATAGCCAGCATCTGCAGAGGATTGTATGCCAGGTGCTGGGCTCGGCACAGGGGAAATAGGTGGATGAACCACACAACTCTACTCTTAACAAACCTGCAGCTATTCTACAAAACTCATTATGGACTGCAAGGAATTGAGGCTGAGGGGAGGCTATCAAGGAGTGGGCCTGTGCTCATATGACCCTGCCTGGACTGGCTATTTGTGTCCGACCTGGAGGGATGGATCTAATAAGTTCTTATTGACACTGAATAACCTAAACTATGGCATGTAGAAATGGTGACCTCTTAAATAATTTTTAGTATAAGCCTGTAATGTCAAACTGGTGGTGAGATTTCTCCTGGAAGGGTTGAAGGTATGCATTGTCCATTATCCTGGGAAATAAATGATTTGGAAGGCAGATTCTAGGTTGAGGCAAGACAAAAATTTCACCCTTTCCCAAGGTACATCTGGCCCCAATTCTGAAGAATTCTTGAATCTTGATTGAGGAGTGGGGTGAGATGCTACACCTTGCCATAAGGAAGCCACTTCATGATGAGTAAAAGAGATGGTAGGATGAGATTCCTCAAGGATGAGGCTTGCCTGTCCAGCAGGTGAATGCTGTTCCTCTTTATTACACTACTTTCTCAACATTCTTGAAACTTTGGTAGAATTTCAAAGTTACAGCCTGGTCTGTGCTCTTTTACAGGAAATGACAGAAGAGGAAAGAGAAGAGAGTCTTGCTTCATAGGGAAGGAGATAAGGCTAGAACAGAAGGTCCTCCACCACCAAGTGGTGGCATCCCCTGGAAGACAGGTAGAAGGTCATTTCCTGAAAGAGGAACTGGTAGAACACATGCACTGCAATTCAAGTTTCACAGTAATAAACAGTCAGTTGAAAAGTAGCCTGAAATATTCTGTGCACCAGGTCAGCACAGGGAGAGTGTAGAATGCAAATGAGGTATAGGTGAGTGGTTCAGAGCAAGGAAGTATGGCCAGGTGGTTACAGTGGCTCAGGAACCAGATAGCTTTGGTTTGAGGGCTGTCGATACCTGCTTGCTGACTCTGTGCTTGTGGATAAATTGGCTTTCCTAAGCTTCAGTTTCCTGATCTACAAAATGGAGATGATAATAGCACCTTGTAAGAGTCTGGTAGAATCCAGTGAGATCTCATTCATTCATAATTTGGAAGTAATGTATTGATTACTTACATGTATACCAGGCCTTGCTCTAAGTGCCAGAATACATCAGTGAATAAAAGCAGACAAGAACCCTGCTCCCTGCTCTCACACCCCACCCTGCTGCCACCACCAGGTTTATATCCATATGATATTTAGCATGAAATCTTTAAAAAAAAGGTAACAAACAATATTATTCCTCAGATGGCATTGGGTAAAGGATAAAAGAGTGACTGAGGAAATGAGAAAGCAGAAAGAAGCTGAAAGAAAGACATTTGGGGCAGAACCAACCACACAAGCAAACTTTGGGATGACAGATCACACACAACCAGGACTTTGTTGGCCCTTGAACAGGCTCTCCATATCTTGCTATGACCAGCCATGGCAGGCCAGCCCTGTGGAGTTGGAGAGTACTTCGCTGACTTTGCAGCTTCAAAGCATCATGTCTGAGCCCAGAAAATGTGATAGATCTGAATGTGCTTTCAAATGGTCCCCAGGAAATGGTGAATCAAAAGGATCCTGTCTCACTATTCCAATTCTTGCAGACGGTGGTAGCCTTCCTGTTATTTAATAGGATTGAATGGGAAGAACAATTAGAGGGTGAGAAAATTATGCAGGACTTCAGCCTGAGAGAGCATAGACATTAGCAATTGCATTATTGTAATGGAAAATGTGACAAGGAAATTTTGAGAATGTTGATACACTTGCTGAGACAGCCAACCTGTAGAAGATTCTGGCAACCATTTTCTAATTCAACTAACTAAAGGCTCCCACTGCCTTAGAAAATTGTGCAGCATTCTTGTCCTCACATTTCAGGGCCCCCTGCCATTCAGAGTGAGCCAATGTGGCTGTGATGTTTGCAGGGCTCATCTGCAGAGAAATCTTCATTTGTTTCAGACTTAAGCAGTTCTCCATGTGTCCTGAACTAGTCACCACCTATGGTCACATGTGTGGTTTGCCCTGTTTACTATGCAGGAACTTTTTTTTTTTTACAATTATTATTATTTTTTTTTACAATTACAACAGGTACAATTATTAATTTTATTTGGCAGGTGAGGAAACTGAGACCATGAAGGTTAAGTAACTAGTCCAAATCCACTCAATTGATCAAGGTTGGAAACAGGGCTTGAATCCAGACCATCTGCCCCCAGGTCCTTGTTTCTGTAATTCATTTAAAGTTTCTCCTCATGATAAGCTCGGCAGTCATTCATTTGGGGCCACAGATGACCTTAATCTAAAGTCTGTACTGATCAGAAAGATACAACTAATTTCACCCTGGTTTACATGCTTATTAGTTATGGAAATAAAACTGGCATAGCTGGAGATCGCTCAAACCCAGAGCTGAAGTGTTTAAACTAAATTGGCCTGTTTGAATCAAGCCTTACATCGAGTCATTATAAACACTTGAGGAATCTGTGTGAGAAAACAGACCAAGAAGGCAGAATTCCTATCTTTCTGGCTCTGGTGACTTTCTCTTCTTTATTTTGCACATGAGTGAGCAGACATGACTTCTATTGTTAAAATTATTCAATTGGGAAGCAATGTCTTAAAGAAAAATTGTGAAGTCCTGTTCCTTATTTATGTTATTCTTCATACTCTTCTGAAGATTAAATATTATATAGACAAACATATGTATATGTGAGTCTGTGTGTGGATAGATAGATAGAGAGACAGATAGATAGACAGAAAGAAATTATACATATCCTGAAGATTTGGAAATAAAGTAGGATAATAAGATGATGAAATAATTCAGGTAGACATCTTAGAAAGAACCAGAAAACTGATTATGGGAAAGGTCAAGTTCTTACAAATGCTTACATATTCCTTCCTCAAAAATAAATATCCAAAGACACTAGCCCTAGAGTAAGTTGTCAAGATTTTTATTATTAATTTAATTAAGCATCAACAAGCCAGCATTCTTCTCTGTGACCTGTGGAGCACGGGAGACCCTTACAGTGTACGGGGTGTGGAGAGCTGAAATTGCAGTGATGCCAACAGCCCTTGTTGGCAGAGACTGCACAGAGAATGTCAGGGCATCCAGGCTTAGCCTGACAGGGCAGGTCTTTTCAGACTCCTCTCCAGGGAGAAGTCATGATTTCTACCACACTGTGAAATGTTTCCCATCTTCCCCTGCAGAGTGCAGAAGGATGCTGAGCCTCAGGGATGATGCAGTCACTTGAGAGTGCAGTCCTAGCACATTCCCTCCAGAGAGCCAGAGCTACCTCCTTCTCAAGGGTAAAGGACCAGCATAAGGCACACAGTGGATCTGGATGGAAAGAATTAGTGTTACAAGATATCAGTGTTCTGACCTCATCTGAATGTTACAATGAATCCTACATGAAAATCCTAAAAGAATATTTCATGAAGCAAAATGTACAACAGAGAAAATTTTTTAAAAGAAAAAATCTTGAAAGAGAACAGCCAGGGAAGTACTTGACCTAACATATATAAAAATATACAGTAAAGGTAGAGTAATTAAAACAATGTGGCATCTCGTGGAGAGGTCAATAAATGGATCATTAGAATAAAGCAGGTTCTGAGTATACACAGAAATTCAGCTTATGGGAAAGCTGGAATTTCACATGGATAGAAAAAGAATGGACTACTTTCCCCTCAATTGGAGAGCTAATTTTCCCCAACACCATTAATTTAACAAAGGTAGAATGTTCCAACCCTCTGTTCCATTACCAAAATATACCTGAGGTAGTCTTAAAGAACTCTATATTTAAGTCAGGGATAAAATTTGGCAAAAATGATAGTATTTTCATTACCTTGGAATAAATGAAGTTTTCAGGTAAGTAGGATACAAAATGTCAAAAGTTACAAAAACTTTTCACAGATTCATATAATAAATTTAAACTTTGTTGAAAAAGAACAGTGAGGGATGTACTTGATCTGTATACAAAAGCCAATACAAGAAAAGATTTTAAAAAGAAAAGCATATGATTTTTAGATTACTGAGTGTTTGAAATTTTTCATAATAAAATTTGGGAAAAAATAAGCAACATACTAGGAAAAATGTTTATAACACAAATTATAGGCAGGATTAATATTCAGAACACACAAAAAAGCTCTATAAATGCCAAAAACTGAAAAATTGAGGAAGAAGAGAGATAAGCAATTAGCATGAAAATAAATGCCAACAGATTATAAACATTTGAAAAGTTGTCCAATTTAACTAGTAATCAGGGAAATGAAAATTAAATCAGCAATTAGCTCACATTTCTTATCCATAAGATGGGAAATAATTAAACATATTGATCATATTCAGTGTTGGTAAGGAAGCAGACACCCTCAATGCTGTTGTTTGAAGTATTCACTACACAGCCTTTGGGAGGACAATTTGGGAATATTATCAACACATTACATTTGCACAGCCCTTAACCCAGAAAATCTATGTCTCAGAATTCATTCTAAAGAAAGACACAATTTCTTCAAGATTCAAATAAAAACATTGAGGAAAATGCCTCTTGTTAGAGGAATAAACTACTGATACACATAAACTACCATCACTAGAAAGAATGTGGTAAATGTGTTGACACAGAAGTGTTTCCAAGGCATTTTTTTCTTCAAAGAGAAATCAATTCATAGAAAATGGTTCCCATTATAAATAGGGGAAACAAAAAATATTTGTTCTGCTTGGAAACACTACTGGAAGAATGACTGTCAAAATGTCTCATATCTCTCTCACCCAGCGTTCTGGTCCTCTGAGCCTTTTGAACAGGCCAATTTCTTTCTCAACTCAGGACCTTTGTACTTCCCTAAAATAGTCTTCCTCTAACTTTTCATGAGCCTTCATTTTCTCATCCATGAAGTGTCCAGTGGTATTTCTAGTGATTATTAGTCAGCTACCTTCCCACAACCTCCAGCAACATCTGTCCTGCTCCCTTTCCTGACAGGGCCATAGTGTAGTTTCTGGAAGGAAAAACCCCAAGTTTAGTTCCTAAAGTGGGTCACAACTGGCATAAGTCAATCAATATATTCTATCTCCTTGTTACCATTTCCATGGTAAGTGTTGATTTTGAAATGAACCAAGTTAGACCAAGCAGGCCAATAAAATTTAACTATGGACCTATAATTTATGACTAGGAATGGGAAAAGTAGCAGTCCTAGGAGCTGCTGGAAAATACATCAGGTACATAAAAATTCAGTCCTCCTGAGAATAGTATCAAGGCAGAGGTAGCTAAGCCAAAAAGAGGAGAGGGAGCATAGCTCCTAAATGATGTTATTGAAATGCCTGGGTCAAACTCTGCCTTTGGGTGATTTGGTTAGTGTTATAGTTCAAATATGAGGTGTCCCCCAAAAGCTTATGAGACAATGTAGGAATATTCAGAGTAAAGTTATTAGGTTATAAGGGCTGAAACTTAATCAATGGATTAACTCATTTGATGGATTAATGATTTGAATGAATTACTGGATTATAACTATAGGCAGGTGAGTCATGGTTGGAAGAAGTAGGTCACTAGGGTTCTGTCTTAGGGAATTATATTTTGTCCCTAGTGCCTCACTTTCTCTCTCTCTGCTTCTTGGCTGCCATGAGCTAAGCAGCTTTCCTCTGCCATGCCCTTCCATCATAAGATTCTACCTCACCCTGGGCCCAGAGCAATAGAGTCAGTCGAACATGGACTAAACCTCTAAAACCATAAGCTCGAAATAAACATTTTCTCTTCTAAGTTGTTTTTGTTGGGTATTTTGGTCAGTGATGTGAAGATAACTGACATAGAATGCCTAGGTTTTCTATTACTTTCAAAAGAAACAGAAGCACTCATACCTCTTCTCTCCTTTCCCCCCATATATTGTCTGTATGCCCTCTAGAATATACACTCCATAAGGACATGTGTCTATCTTAATTACATCTGTACTCCAGGGTTTAGTGCCAGAGCTAAATGATCTATTGATTATGACAAGATAAATGAATGAGTCAAAGTGAAGGATACCATGAGAGATTTTCATGTTTTGCTCTGTACACATATATACCATTTGACTCTTTTACCTAGAGGATATTTACTTTTGTAATGTTTATTAAAAGATTAAAAGAGACAACATACCTCTACATATTCATAGAAATTGTCTCTGATAGTTGGATTTTTTTATTTTCATATTTTTCCAAAAATTTCTACAATGAATGTATATTGCCTAGGGTTCTAAGAACAATAGTTTATTTTTTTAAAAAGAAATCTTTTTAAAGACTTTCTGAGCTCAATATCAAGGGTCCTGAAGTGTGAAATGGACACGCTGCTGTAGGTAAACAAGAATGATGATGGTCAAAGAGAAGGATCCAGAGCCTTTTCAGGAGTTAGCTCCTCAGAAACTCAGGTTAAGAGTAGTGATAAGCCCCTTGATGAGAAGGAACAGTAATGAAGATAAAATTAATGATGTTTCTTTATAATTTGTTACATTTAACTTCACACAATGAAGTTTCTCTGAAGTCTTCAATATGGCAAAAAGTGCTGTTTGTTTTCCAATCCCTATTCTCCTTGCCTTCTTAGCAAAAATAAATAAAAAAATTTAAAAAGCTGAACATATATCCCTCTAAGATAAAGACTACATCTCCCATTTCTTAGCTTCCTTTGCAGCTAATATGACCATGTCACTAAGTGAGAGAGAATGAGAAGAGAAGGGTAAAGTGTGATGTTCCTGAATGAATAGGATATCACCCATATTTTTCTTCTTTCTGCTGCCTAAAGTGTGGTCAAAATAGTGGAGCACAAGTATGTGGGGTCCTGAGCAGGAGTCCATGTGCTAAGGATGACAAGACAAGACAGAAGACAGAGAGAGCTTTGGTCCCTGATGCCAAAATTACCTTGCCAACTCTGGGCTGCTGGCCTCTAGAGTTCTTTCACTCAGAAAGAACCTTGTATCTTGCTCAAGCAGCCAGTGTTGGTTTTGCTTCTTTTTACCATAATGTGGCTGAATCTAAATGTAACTGATCCATAGAATATGGCCATCCTTAATAAATTCTTTTTCTTAGTCATTCTCTGTCAGTCTTATTATCCTTATCATACAATCCAAAGTTAATGAAATCTATTGAGCTGTGGTATACTTAGGTAATTGAACTAAGCGGACACCTCCATGAATAACTCGACAGAATTTCTTATATCCAAAGCAGATAAGGCCAAGGAAGTACCAACCCTAACCTCTGCACAGAGAGAACAGGTTTCACTAGGTACTTTCTCTATGCCACTAACAAGGGATATCCTAACAGAAGAAAGATAGGGAAGGGCACAATTTTTCTTTTGTCTTTCTTTCTTTTTTTTTTACAATTTATCAAGGTAAACACTTGCACCTCAATTTTTATTAAAACAGAAAAAGAAACCAGCAAACAAAGCTAATGTAGAGTTTGGGTTACGTAGAAGAGATAATAACAAAAGAAATGCAATACTCTTGCAAACACAGATAATGTATTGTGACCCA
Organism: Geosciurus inauris; assembly: GCA_004024805.1. Taxonomy (NCBI): domain Eukaryota; kingdom Metazoa; phylum Chordata; class Mammalia; order Rodentia; family Sciuridae; genus Geosciurus; species Geosciurus inauris. The sequence continues at coordinate 94,630 of PVHX01005025.1, read as the reverse complement.
ATATCTCAGGAGTGGAACAGATCTGAGAGGCTATCCATTACTATGAAATTATTTTTGTTATATCATATAAGTCTGAAGTAGATACCTTATCACTATGGGTGAATTTTCAGAGAGGGATAAAGCTGAACGTGAGTTTGGAGAGGAAGAATACCATGTGGTGTGGACAGATAGAACTTGTGGAAAAAATTAATCCTCTTGTTTTTGTCCTGATCTGCAAGGCTGCTTCTGGTTATGTTTGAATGAGACTATGTGACCATGGACTTCAGGGAAACTCTGTGAGAGAAGTTCAGGAACATCACATGCAAATGCATGACATCATGATCATTGCTTGAGTTGGGAATTCCCTCTCTGTCCCAAGGATCCATGGAGAACTAGTACTTGTCTAGTATATTTTTTTAACATGGAAATAAGAAAGTAGCCCTTTATTTGAAAATGTTGAGTGTCTTTAGAAAAGGGGAAAATGAAAAAAAAAATGTTAAATATCTCTTTTATCTCTGAATTTTTCCCTTTGAATGTGTATGTAAGTTTTGTCCTAGGATTGAGTGTGGGGGTTTTGCTCTATTTGATAAATAAGATTAAAAACCTAGAGGCTCAATAGAAAGAAAGTTATTAGTTCTTTATTCCTCCATTCTTAGGAGATTATTCTGGATCATTGGTTTTCAGTCTGTGTCTTTTGAGAGGAGTTAGAAAGACCAGAGGGTAGGAAAGCAAAACAGAAACTCCAAGTTTTTCCTGTCGTACAAACTGTATGTTTCTTAACTGAACTTTCTTGATCATGTGGCAACTATTCTGTCTGCATCTCTTCCTCTGGGAATTCTCTCCATCCATTCATAGTCTGTTGAAAGGGCACGACGAGGCAATCCTGACAGGGCCACATCCACCATCTTTCAATTCAATTTGTTGCTTCAACAGGAATGAATCAAATTCTTTCTCCTGAGAATTTCAACTGCCACAGGAACCAAAGCAGTCTCTTAGGGCTCTGGAGTTGACAGGTCCTGTAAAAAATCAGGGCTGGGCTCAGTGCCAGGAAAACCAAAATCAAACATGAGCCAAATATAAAGGAGGACCAAGTAAGCAAGACAGCCCACTTTCAAAGACAGCAGAGTTCACATGACAAAGGAGTTGGGAGAGAGTGCACCTGTGGGATGGGGAAAAGGAGGAAAAAAGTTCAGAAACACAACTCACAGGCTCCATGGCTATATACAGTAAAGAGGGACTTGTGATGGATATTTATGAGATTGCCTGCTTACAACAAATTTCTTAAAATAGGTGCTGATGCAGGTGACATCTATTCCTTGTTATCATAAGACACCTGTGTTTGATGAACGTAATCCATCTTTCCATTCATACTTATTGGTGTGCAGTGTCAAGGTGCCCCTAAGAGTTTAGCAATTAGTCTACTCAAGCTTTTGTCTTCTCCACCAGTACAGGCTCGTGGCCATGACCAGATCCCTCTACTTAAATAAAAATTTTGAACTTAAGGGCTAATTCTTTTTTAAAAAACTCAGCTCCCTTAGCATATGTTAAATATAATTCATTAATACATGATTCTTAAGGAATGTTTTATCTAAAACAAGTTCACTCTAAACACACAACCCATTCTCATCTGCCTTTCTCTGGCCAGCTATATAATTACCTTTGTCTTATAGTGTTTTAACACTATCAGGGTCCTAGACTGTAGGGTGCAATATTCTCCTATGCAGATGAAGAACAAGGAGGTAAACTGATCTACTTACTCAGAGTCCCAAAGTGATGTGGGAAAAACCTAGACTGGAATTCAAGTGTCCTGAGCACCAAGCCCCCACACACTCCCTTTACTTGAGCAGCCTGATTATCCTACTGATGTTTCCACCCTGGCTACAAAAGGCCCTACTTGGCAAGTTCAATATAAACTTAGACATACTTTATTTCTTTTCCAGTAAAGTTTTTTTTCATGTGGTCTTTTATATAATTGGTCCTCAGCTAAGAAAGAAAATATATGCTGGTGTCAAGGGGTAAGCCCTCCAACTGTTTCGAACTTACCTTTCTACCCGCTACATTTTTCAGCTGCAGCCAAGTAAATCTAGGACAAATGCTCTCGCGAATCACTGATGGGGTCTGTAAAGAAGGGTGCTTCCAGGTCCTCTGAGGCCTGGCTTAAGAAATGCAAGTAGTTTTAGAAAAAGAGAAAGGCTGCCACTTTTCAAACCAATATTTTGTCTACCCTCTGAATCTCTGAACTGCAAGCACAATATTAGCTCAAACAAACATGATACACTCAGCTTCACCTGGCTTCTCATCGCAAATCCACATCCTACAGAGCTTTGTACATGAAGAATAAGACCATATGGAGACAGAAGGAAAGACTGCATAAAAGCTAGAATACCAAGATAAGGAGGAGCCAAGAAGAAGGCAGGGAGTCAGGCAAAGCAACTCTGCAATGGCTGGGAGCGTGGAAATACAGTGCAAGAGGCTCAGAGGTGTTAGGAAATCTGATTTCCCAGCCAGGTTCCTGCCCACAGTGTACACTGTGTTCCCCAGTCCAATTGTACACAGATGGAAAGGACCAAAAGAAGGGAACTGAAGGCATTGAATGAAACTTGTAAATTCTTGGGATGATGAAAGCAAAGCTTCAGAAAGGGAAGCCAATCAGCCAGGCAAGGAGTGAGGGTCAGCTCTGAGTCTGAGCTTTCAGCCCATGTTAGGCCCTTCTCAGGGAAGCAAGCATTACCTGCACAGCTCATCCCAAGTGCCTCCCAGCTCTGCGGCTCACTGCTTTGTAAAAATAGTAAAATACACCACAGATTGGGCTGGGATTTACCCTTGTACTGTGCTGGGCATTCTTTATGTGCATTAGCGTTCATTTCATCTTCCCTGATAACTATTAGGCAGTTTGTTGCTATTATACCCATTTTCCAAATGAACAAACAGAACTCTGCAAAGTCAAAGACCTTTTCCAATATTTTCTCCTGCAAAGAGGTCTCAAACCGAGGTCTCACTGACCCTAAAACCCAAATTCTAAATCACCATGTTCATTATCTCTTGCAATGCATTTTTGTTCTGTAAGCAATTGCTGACCCTCTTGGTTACCATGCTCAGATGCTACCAAAGTAATTCACAGGGCCCCTTCTTCTCTTCTTTCTTCACATTCCCTTCTTTTTCTTTCCTCTATGTCTTCCTCTTGAGAAGCTCTTCCTCACTCCCAACAATATTATTAAAACGTATATTTTGTTTCCCGTGTCAAAGGTTTTTTGTTTGATAGCCAAGGACAAATTCCCTTTGTTCCTTTGGTAATTTGCAACTCTCCTTACCAGAACTTTCTTTCAATGATCTAACACTTACAGGAAAGTGCAGTAGTTGTTGAGACTCATAAAGGAGATGCCAAGTGCTGTCAATAAAGAAACATCATCCAGGGGCCACAAACCACAAAAGAAATAAGAACAAAGAGGAGATTAAGTCACTAAGGGAAAGACTAAGCCACCAAGAATGGGCGGCCTCATCAGGTCAAAAGGATAGAGATGTTTCTATAAGTATTATGGTTAGATATTAGGTGTCCCCCAAAAGCTCATGTGTGAATCAATGCAAGAAAGTTTAGAAGAGAAATGATTGGGTTACAAAGGCCTTAACTGAATCAGTGCATTAATACAATGAAGGGATTAATGGGGGTAGCAGTAGGCAGGTAGGGTGTGGCTGGAGGAGGTGGGTCTCTGGAGGGGGCATGCCTTTGGGGTTTATAATTTGTCAGTGGTGAGGACAGCTCTCTACTTCCTAATCGTCATGTCCTGAACTGCTCTCCTCCACCACACTCTTCCATCATGATGTTCTGCCTCACCTTGGGCCCAGAACATTGGAGCTGGTCTCAGACCTTTGAAATTGTGAGCCCCAAATAAACTTTTCCTCCTCTAAAATTGGTCTTGTCGGACTTTTGATCACAGTAGCAAAAAACAGCTAACTAAAATAATAAAGGATGGGTAGTGGGAAAGACAGGTGGTCCATGAGCCTATGTGTTGACTATCAATGCTCTTCCTTCTCTGGAGGCTGAGGTATGATACCATCCCATTTATTGATTCTTAATTTTACTTCTTTCATTTTAGGAGTTTTGTTGAGGAATTTGGTTCCTAAGTTGACATGATAGAGATTTGTGCCCACTTTTTCTTCTAGTAGGCACAGGATTTTTGGCTTAATGCCTAGATTCTTGATCCGCTTTGATGTGAGTTTTGTGCAGGGGGAGAGATAAGGGTTTAATTTTATTTTGTAATATATGAATTTCCAGTTTTCCCGGCACCATTTGTTGAAGAGGTTATCTTTTCTCCAATGTATGTTTATGGTGCCTTTGTGTAGTATAAAATAACTCTATTTTTAGTGTTTGTCTCTGTGTCTTCCATTCTGTTCCATTGGTCTTCAAGTGTGTTTTGGTGCCAATACCATGATGTTTTTATTACTATAGCTCTGTAGTAGAATTTAAGGTTTAGTATTATTTCATTGAAGAGATTGTGCATTCTTTTGGTTTGAAACTCTGTGCCTTCCTCTATCGCGATAAATCTCAGATTTGGTCTTTTGATGTTATCCCATAATTCTTGGATGTTCTGTTCATGGTTTCTTACCATCTTCACTGTGTGCTCAACTTTATTTTCAAAATTGCATATTTTGTCTTTATTGTCTGGAATTCTGTCTTCCAAGTGATCTAGTCTGTTGATGGTGCTTTATATTGAGTTTTTTATTTGGTTTATTATTTCCTTCATTTCAAGGATTTCTGATTTTTTTTTTTCAGAATCTCTATCTCTTTATTAAAGTAATCTTTTGCTACCTGTATTTGCTCCCTATCTCTTTGTTGGTGTGATCAATGGTTGCCTGTGTTTGCTCTCTTATCTTGTATTTGGAGTGATCAATTTCTACCTGTATTTGCTCACTTAGGTCATTCTGTAATTTAAAGATCATTAATTATGTATATTCTGAACTCCTCTGACTTTTCATCAACTGCACTGTCAATGGATTCTATTACTGTAGTATCTTGGTTTGTTTGGGGAACTTTCTTACCTTGTTTTTTCATGTTGATTATGTTTCTTCCTTTCCTGCAGTGTGGATCTGAGGTATTGCAGTTTCACTCTATAATCTTGCAGTGACCCTGCAGAATACCTGTACCTCACATCTTGGTGTTTACTTTTAGTCCCTGCCAGGTGTCCCACGATGGATGCTACTGCAACTAAAGATGGTGATGGTGGTAGCTAGGGGGGTATACTATAAATTGGCGCTGAGAAGTCGGCCCAGAACAAAGCATCCCACCCCGAGAGAGCCACATCACCTCGCGCCTATTGGCTGACCTCTATTTCCGTGCTCGTGGAAAATGCGTGATCCCCAACCTAAACGCTTCTATACTGCCACGCGCGGACAACCCACTTCCGCATTTGTAACTCAAAAAACGAAACGCTATTGGATCCCTGCCCCTATATAAGCCTGTAACTTCCTCTAAATAAACAGTTCCTGCTTGAGACAGAACTCTCCGGCTCATGGTGGTTTTGTACCTGACAGCTTTACCTTTCTCAGCTCATCTCGTCAGGGGGGCGTCAGGGGGTTTCCTTTTCCCGCTGGTCGGGGGGACCGACCCCTGGCGCAAAACCCTGACAGTAGCAGAGGTAACTCAAGATAGCAGTGGGGTGGCCCAAGATAGATGCAACCACTTTCAGAGATGGGGCCAAAAGGGTAGGACTTAAAAATGGCTTTGGGCTGCCTATTCAGAGATGCAGCACTGTGTTCTGCTGTGCTGTGGTGGGCAGCTGCCTCCAGACCTTGTCTGTTATCCCACGGTGGAGGCTACTACATGGGGAGGGCTATGGTGATGGCTGCAGTGTCCCAAGATAAATGTGGGCCAGGGAGTGACATGTTGGTAAGTGGGGAGCCACAGTATGGACCTCCACTCTGAGCATGGGTGATCTTGAGCCTAGGCTTTCACACAGGTCAGCAGGGTTGGTCCTGGGCCTGGGTCTGAGCCCCAGCTTGGGTGGGCGGGTTGGTGGGGGCAGTCCTGGGCCTGACCTGAGTCTGGACTCCTGTGCAGGTCAGTAGATTGGCCTAAAGTTTAGTATTGTCATGCCTCCTGCTTCACTTTTTTCACTGAGGATTGCTTTGTCTATTCTGGGCCTCTTATTTCTCCAACGGAATTTCCATGAGGAATGTCATCATAACCTTAATAGGAATTACATTAAATCTGCATAGCACTTTTGGTAGTATTGCCATTTTGACAATATTAATTCTGCCTGTCCAAGAATATAGGAGAACCTTCCATTTTCTAAGGTCTTCTTCAATTTATTTCTTCTGAGTTAAGTAGTTTTCATTGTAGAGGTCTTTTACCTCTTTTGTTAGATTGATTCACCGATTTTTTTTTCAAGCTATTGTGAATGGGATAGTTTTTCTAATTTCTCTTTCAGTTGATTCATCACTGATGTACAGAAATGCAATTGATTTATATATGTGTTAATTTTATATCTTGCTATTTTTCTAAATTCATTTATAAGTTCTGGAAGTTTCCTGGTGGAGTTTTTGGGTCTTCTAAATATAGAATCATGTTCTGGGCAAATAGGGATAGTTTGTGTTCTTCTTTTTTCTATTTGTATTCCTTTAATTTCATTCTATTGCCTAATTGCTCTGGCTAGAGTTTCAAGGACAATGTTGAATAGAAGTGGTGAAAGAGGTAACTGTCTTGTTCTAGTTTTAGAGGGAATTCTTTCAAATTTTCTTCAGTTAAAATGATGTTGTCCTTGGGTTTAGCATATATGATGTTTACAATGTTGAGGTATCTTTCTACTACCCCTAGTTATTATAGTGTTTTGAACATGAATGGAATGCTGTATTTTTTCAAATGCTTTTTCTCTATCTATTGAGATAATCATGTGATTCTTGTCTTTAAGTCTAATGATAAGATGAATTATGTTTATTGATTTCTTTATGTTGAACCAACCTTGCATCTCAGGGATGAACCCCACTTGATCATGGTGCACTATCTTTTTAATATGTTTTTGTATGTGATTTACCAGTATTTTATTAAGATTTTTGCATCTATGTTTTACAAAGATATTGGTCTGAAGTTTTCTTTCTCTGATGTGTCCTTTTCTGGTTTTGGTATCAGTATGAAAATAGCTTCATAGGAGTTTGGAAGGATAATCTTCTTTTCTATTTCATGAAATAATTTGAGGAGGTTGGTGTTAGTTTTTCTTTGAACATCTGGTGGAACTCAGCTAAGAATCTGTCTGGTCCTGGGCTTTTCTTGATTGGTAGGGTTTTGATGGCATCTTCAATTTCACAGCTGGAAATTCATCTGTTTAAATTTTCTCTGTTCTCTTGATTCAGTTTGGGTAGGCTATGTCTGTAGAAATTTGTTGATGTCTTTAAGATAGTCTATTTTTTTAGAGTAAAAATTTTCAAAATAGTTTCTGATTATCTTCTGTATTTCAGTAGTTTCCATTGTGATATTTCCTTTTTCATTATAAATTTTAATAATTTGAGTTTTCTCTCTCTCTTTATTAGATTGGCTAAGGGTTTATCACTTTTGTTGGTTTTTTCAAAGAATTGATCTTTTGTTTTGTCAATTTTTTGGATCTTTTTTTCTTGCTGTTGTTTTGATTTCATCGATTTCAGCTCCAATTTTTAATTATTTCCTGTCTTCTACTGATTTGGTGTTGATTTTTTCTACTTTTTCTATGGCTTTGAGATGTAATGATAGGTTATTTATTTGTTGACTTTCTACTCTTCGAATGAATGATCTCAATGAAATGAATTATTCTCTTAGCACTGCCTGCATAGAGTCCCAGGGATTTTGACATGCTGTATTGCTATTCTCTTTTATTTCTAAGTATATTTTTTTATTTATTCTGCTATCTGTTTGTCATTCAATAGCATATTATTTAGTCTACAGGTGCTGGGGTAGTTTCTAATTTTTATTTTATCCTTGATTTCTAATTTTATTTTATTATGATCTGATAGATTGCAAGGTATTGTCTCTATTTTTTTGTATTTGCTAAGAGTTGCTTTGTGGCCTAAGATATGATCTATTCTAGAGAAGGATGCATGTACTGCTGAGAAGAAAGTATATTTGGTTATTGATGGAAGAAATATTCCATATATGTCTGTTAAGTCTAAATTATTAATTGCATTTTTTTAGTTCAATAGTTTCTATATTTAGTTTCTGTTTGGAGGATCTATCCAGTGGTGAGAGAGGTGTGTTAAAGTCACCCAGTATTATTGTATTGTGGTCTATTTGATTCTTGAAATTGAGAAGAATTTGTTTGATGTATGTAGATGCTCCATTGTTTGGGGAATAAATATTTACAATTTTTATTTTTTGTTGATGTACCATTTCCTTAAGCATTATGAAATGTCCTTCTTGGTCCCTTCTGATTAACTTTGGCTTGAAGTACACTTTATCAAATATTAGGATAGAAACCCCTGCTTGTTTATGAGATCCAGGTGAATGATTTTCTTTCTCATCATTTTACCTTCAGTCTGTGGATGTCTTTGCCTATGAGGTGATTCTCTTGGAGACATCATATTGTTGGGTATTGCTCTTTTTTAAAACAATCTGCAAGTCTATGCCTTTTGATTGATGAGTTTAAGCTATTTATATTCAATGTTATTTTTATTAAGATATGATTTTTATTCCCTGTGATTTTGATTTATTTCTGGTTTTTAATTTAAATTATTTACTCCTTTTATTGACTATTCTTCTAGCATATTTCTTCCCTTGGCTGGTTTTCTCTTTTGTTTATTATTTCTTCCTCATGGAATATTTTTTGAGAAAGTTTTGTGGTGCAAGCTTCCTAGTTGTGAATTCTTTTAACTTTTTCATATCATGGAAGTTATTTATTTCATGGTCAATTCTGAAGCTTAATTTTTCTGGGTATAGTATTCTTGGTTGGAACCCATTTTATATCAAATCTTGGTATATATTATTCCAAGACTTCTTAACTTTGAGGGTCAGGGTTGAGAGATCAGCTGAGATGCAGATTGGTGTTCCCTTAGATGTTGTTCCTGTTGTTTTTCTCTTGCAGCTTTTAACATTCTATCCTTATTCTGTATGTTAGGCATTTTCATAATGTGCCTTGGTATGGGTCTGTTGTAATCTTATACATTTGGGATCTTGTAAGCCTCCTGTACTTGATTTTCCATTTCATTTTTTAGGTTTAGGAAATTTTCTCATTTTATTTTATTGAAAAGATTGTGCATTACTTTGATTTGTATCTCCCAACATTCATTTATCCCATTAAATCTTAAATTTGTTCTTTTCTTTTTAAATATTTATTTTTTAGTTGTAGGTGGACAGAATATCTTTATTTTATTTTTATGTGGTGCTGAGGATCCAACCCAGTGCCCCATGCATGCCAGGTGAGCATACCACCACTGCGCCACAATCCCAGCCCTTAAATTTGTTCTTTTCAGATTATCCTATATTCTTTGGAAAATTGTTCATGGTCTCTTAACATCTTTTCTCCATGATCAACTTTGTTTTCAATATTATATATTTTGTCTTCAATGCCTGAAACTTTGTCTTCCAAGTTATCTAGTCTGTTGGTGATGTCTTCTATTTAATTTTTAATTTGGTTTATTGATTTCTTCATTTTGAAGATTTCTGCTTGATTTTTTTTTTCAGAATATGTCTCTTTATTGAAGTGACCTTTCTGATTTCACTTGTTATATCATCTTTATCTCACAAAGCAGTTTATGTACATTCTAAACTACTTCTCTGACATTTCTTCCACTGTGGTGTTGATGGATTCAATTATCAGAGTATCTTGGTTTGTTTGGGGGGATTTATTCCCTTTTTCATGTTGTTTTTGTGTCTACCCATATAACAGTGTGGATCTGAGGCAGTAATATTTCTATCCTGTGGACTTATAGTATCCCTGAAAGTTTATAGTACCTCACCATTTAGGGGGAGACAGATAATAACAACAACCAATGCAAAAAAATACAACATTAAACCAAACAGTTCCTACAATGACATCTACAATGTTAATTGTCACAATAAACAGAAATAATATGATCAGTTATTTCCTACAATAAAAGCAATAAGTTTGCAATATGGTTTACAAGTTTGGTGAACAGGGAGAGAACAAAAGTGATATAGGATGTGATGATTATGATGGAGGAGGAGAGAAGATAGAAGTAAAAATTAAAGGAAGTAAAGAGAGAACAACAGAGATTGGCTGTCAGTGGAAGAAAAGAGAAAGAGAATCAAGGGAAACAGGTGAAAGAAAAAAACATATATGAAGTAAAAATTTCAAAGTAAAAATAAAAATAAAAGAATACAAAACAAAACTGAAATACATTAATCAAACATCCTAGTCCCCAAAACACTGATCCATGAAAAATAAATGGCTTCAAAAATACTAAAAATGAAAAAAAACAGCATGTATAAATTTTTTATATATATATACAACCTCCTGAGTCGTAGACTTCTTTCAATATCCAGTTTTAAATTCCTTTAAATCCCCCGACACACACACTTTTTTTTCACCCACCTTGCTGAGAAAGTTGCCTGTCTGCTTTCATGGTTTCACACCATTGAGCAGCCAGGAAAGTGACCTTCTCTTTTCCGCCATCTTGAAAACCCAAAATGAGAATAATAATACTTTTTAAATAGAATTGAAATTAACATGTGTTGAGTTCCTAGGAAAGCATAAGCATTAATAAACATCTTACTAAATATTTGTTATCTATTTCTGTACTCTGTCTTGATTTGGAAATAAGATGAGATGGCTTAACAAATTTTTGCCATAAAGCATGATATACTTGGACAGGACTTAGTGCTAAGCCTTCCAATATATAATGCAAAAGGGGAAACATGACATTTTATGTGATTCACATAGCCACAGAGTAAATTATCACAGTTTTTTTTCCAGGCACTTCTAGAAAAGGTCTTAGTGACCCAAACCAAACCCTCCCATGGGCCTAGAGATTTCCTATACATGCTGCCAGATATTATTAGGCTCATATATTATCAAATTTCTATTGTGTGCAGGCTTACAGTAGCAGAAGCAAGGAAAGACTTGACTCCTGCCCAAAAAGAACTTCCAGTCCAATAGAAAAGTAGGGTTTAGAGAATTGACATGCAATCACACAGGAAACTGGTGTAAAGCAGAATACTATCCTGTCTTCAGTCTTTTGAAGCTTGAAGGAATAGATAAGTGAGTCACTGCAATAACATTCCAAAACAACACAAGCCCACGTTTTATCTCACAGCCAGGGAAAATGTTTCTAACAAAGCAGCGGCCATCCCAAACCTCATCTTCCATCCTGCTTCATATAGAGTAGTTTAGAAAATAAGGGTCTTCTTTTTTCACGAAAACCTACTCTGAGGATTGTCATTTCCAAGAAAATCAAAGTCTAGGAATTAAAGCAAGAAACAGTGGGCTAACTACTGGGAATAAACTAGTAGGCAAAGGCAGACAAGATCCTGTCCTGAAGAGTTTATACTCTAACAGGAGAGAAATAAACAAGTGATCATCTCCCAGTTGAAGGTGAATATGTCTGCTCTGAGAGTGAATAATAAAGATGATAGTTCTGGTTAGGGAAAATCAGGGAATTTGTCCCATAGATACGATATTTGAGCTGATTTGAAAGATGAATATAGTTTATCTAGAATAAGAATGATGTTATGGTTTGGATATGAGATGTACCCCAAAAGCTCTTGTAGTAGTGTAGGATTGCTCAGAGGTGAAATGATCAGTGTATTAATCCATTTAATGAATTAATAATTTGAATGGACTCACTTGATGGTAACTGTAGGCAGGTGGAGCATGACTAGAGAAAGTAGGTCACTAGGGGCATATCCTGGAAGAGTTCGTCTTCTCTGCCCTCCCTATCTCCTGGTTGAGCCACTTTCCTCTGTCAGGCCCTTCTACTGTGATGTTCTGATTCAACTCAGGCCCAGAACAATGAAGTCATCAGACTATGGACTGAGACCTCTGAAGCTATGAGCCCAAATAAACTTTTCCTCCTCTAAGTTGTACTTGTCTGATATTTTGGTACAGAAATGAAAAGTTGACTAACACAGGTAAAAAGAGCATTCCAGGAACAAAGGCCCTGGGATGAACAGAGTTTGAATAGCAGAAAGGACTGAAAAAAAGGCCAACATCAATGCTTTTGAAAAAGCAAAGTAAGCCATAGAGGCAACAGGACCACATGAGGACCTTGTGCACCATCCTGTTTTGTCTTTATCCCAAGACATTTCACAAAGGCAGGATCTCAGGCCAAACTGCATATCTGCTGAAACAGAATCTGTCCCCCAGGTCATCTGTGTGCATATTAAAGTTTGAGAAGCTCTGGTTCAGAATATTCTTAAGTAGTAAAGGAATTGTGAAGTGTGGAACATCAACTCAAAGCAGTTGTGTTATTAAGTATGTGTGTATGTATGCATAAACTAAGGAGGGGCAATAATAAATCCCATCACAGAATCATTATCAATGGTACCATGTACACACTCCTTGAGAGTGATAACCACGTTTCCCACTACATCAGAGCTCCTCCATATGCTTAAGATAGTACTGAGTATGTTAATATGCTCCATCATCATTGCATGACCCAAAGAAGTCTGTATCCATGTTGAGACCACTGAGGCACTCAGTCCCTCAGTGGGGCCAGCTCCCACTCCTAATGAACCAAGCAGAGTTTAAACATGGCCTGAGATTCTCTCTAAGCAGTCTCTAGTGCAGATTGATTGATCTGAATAGACACACAAGATTAAGTCAATTTGCCACTCCCAATTTCATTGAGCAATGTATAGAAATAAATGGCAGCAAAAATCTAAATTTCTGAAGCTTTCAATGTGTTCACTCAGCATCCCTCTAGCCTGAAAGTCTAATTTCTGAGGTTCTGTTCCAGGAAGGAAACAGAACCACACCCTTTTAGAGCATGGGCACAGCAGCAGTGATGGTCACACAGCAGGCACCCCAACCAGGAGAGGAAGAATGTACACAGCTCCATGAATGTGCTTCCTGCAGAGGCACCTATGACTCAGGAAAAAACAGCAGTCTTCTTTGGGTCATGTAATGATTATGGAGCTTGCTAAAGATATTCGGCACTATCCCAAGTGCACAGAGGAGTTCTGACATGGAAGGAAATGCAGTTATTGCTTTCAAGCAGTGCTTTCTCTCAGGGGAAGAAATTATTTGTTCTTTTTGAACCACCAGAGCTGCCTGTGGGTCTACAAAGAAGGATGACTGGAAGCTGTTCAGAAAGATGACTTTGTCTTCCTCCCACTGGGCACCTTCAGCAACCACAAGCTTAGACAGAAATGGATAAGCTGTCAAACACTACAAAACTAATCCTAAATCTCTGAACCACGTGAGCATCCCAGCAGCATGAATAGCCAGCCTAGTTTTGCCCTAAAACTGTTTATAAAAGGATAGACAAAACGTACTCTCCCCCAACAAATGCATAGAGATGAATGACAAAACTGGATTTGCCACCAACCGTGCCAAATCTAACACTTGGTTGGTTCTCTCAAGTGCTACCATTTTTTTCTGGACCCTCAGATACTTTTGTGCAATCAAATGAAATTGACTTATGTTTTTGAATGGATCAACTTCATTATTTTCGAGTTAAGTGGACTTGGCCTTGGTAAGATTGTATCCCTTGATAAATTCAAAAGGAATACTAGGTGTTCTTTGAGTTTCCTTTTTAGTCCTAGTGATAAGAAAAACAAGCAAGAAACTAAGGACATAGCTCCATCCAAAAAATTATTGCCAAATGATTAAGTGACATTTTATTTACCCACATGACATCAGCAGAGTCAAATACATGGCACACTCTTAAGAAGAGAGATGGTGGATAATATCAAACAACCAAACAGGTTTGGGGTAGTGAAGAAGAATCAGCAGATATCAATGGGGGCTGCAAGCTTGGAGGAAGAAGGGAAACTTGTGACAAATCCAAGGAGTTTAAAAGGGGGAAAAAGTAGTCAAACTATTGCACAAGTCATTCAGTAGATATGTAAGTAGCTTTACTGAGTATTATCAGAGGCTCCACTGACACTGTACCCCTTACCTACAGAGTACTCAGCCTGTGGAGAGAGTAAAAAATGCACCAGGCTGACAAATCCTGGAAGAAAGATCATCCAAACAGATGGAAATATCTTCATTCTAAACATCAGAAGTACTATGAAATTTCTCTGCAATGCTCAGAAAGATTTACTCTGGAATGCAAAAAGGTAGCAACTAATTCTAGCTTTCATAGCCGAGTACTATAATTTCTATATTCCCCTGGGAGTTTTGCCCACCACAGTTTTATTTTATTACTGTGTTTGGGTTTATGCTCTGCATGAAAACTTAAGACTTTGCACCACCAAATTCTGTGATGCTGATTCAATATTTTTTATAATTCAGCTAAACCCTCTGGGAAAAGTACTATTGAGATATATTCCTGTTTGAAAAAGCTATGATTTTTATTAATTTACACAAAGCCCACTGCTGGAAAAAAGACATGCATTTGAATGTACTTATTATGTATCTTTAGCATTTTGTAAAGGCTCTCTACAGTAAGGGAAGTGTTAATTCATTCAGAAAGCTGGCCAATCAGACAAGCTGTTGATTACAAATGGTGAGAGCATCTGGATGAAGTATGGATATCTTGAGATGGATATCTAAAACCAGAACATGATCTATAGTTTATGCAGCAAATAAAAGCAATTACAATAAAAAATGATATTCTGCTCAATTCTTATCAGAATATAATAGGGGGAAAGGCCATGTTTACATCTGGACTCCTCATTTTCAGAAGCATAAATATTCATGGGAATATGTGCAAGGATGTGAAGTATTCAGACACTGCGTCAGGTGGGGAATGACAGAGGGTATTTACCTAATGGTAATCCTGAAGGCTCTGGAAAGAGTCTGAATGACCAAGGAGCAATTTTGTCGAAGCAAATCATTCTGTGTTTTTCTAGGAGGCCAGCAGCCATGAAGAAGTGAGCACATGATAGGATTTTCAGGTGACTGGACCTGCCAGCAACTGAATCAGTGTGGCAGAAGCAGAACAATATGGAACATAATAGAGAGAGGGAAGTAGGTCAAGGAGTGAGGAACAGAGTGAAGAAAAGTATTGTAGACCTGGCCCAAATCTCTACATGAAAGAAATCAGGACTCCCTGGGGCTGGCTTACTTTTTTAACAGATTTTATTTTTCAGAACAGTTATGGATACAAAAAGTTGAAGAGACAGTGAGTTAGTCTGGTTTCCTTCAGTATTAACTTCTTGCATACTATGGTACACTTATTAGTTAATGAAACAACATTGATATATTTATGTGGCATTATCAACTATCTAAAAGTCCATACTTTATTCAGATTTCAGTTGTATTTAATGCCTTTCTCTGTTTCAGGATCCCATCCAGGACACTGCACGACAGTGAAGTGTTGTGTCTCTATAGGCTTCTCTGGGCTAGAGCAGTTTCTCTTTGTTTTTGATGCCTGACAGTTTTAAGGAATAATGGACAAATATGTTGGAGGATGCCTTCAAATGGGATTTGTTGGATGTTTCCCTTCACAACAGAGATTATGAGGTTGGTCAGCAAGATCATAGAGACAAAGTGCCACTTGTATCGCGTCTTATCAACATGGTTTATCACTGCTGATGTTGACCTTGGTCACATGGCTGAGGCCATCGGCTTCATCAGGTTTCTCTACTTTAGAAACTCCTCCATTTCCATGCTGCACACTTTGGAAGGAAGTCACATGTGACGCCTACACTTAAGGAGTGGGGATTTATGCTCCCCCTCCTCCTCGAAGGTGGAGTATTTGCATGATTTATTCGGAATTCTTCTGTGGAAGAAATTTGTTTGTTCTCCATCAATTATTTATATATTCATTCAATCATTATTTATATCAGTATAGGCTTATGAATTTTTATGGTATACTTTGGGTTACACTTCACTACTACTATATTTTGTTCAAGTTGTTCCAACTTCGGCCACTGGGAGCTCTTTCAGTCAACTTTTGTGTCCCTTTGACATAACCTCATCAATGTAGTGTGCTTTTGTTTGTTTAATTTTTAAGCACTTCCTTACTTTCTAGTATTCTAAGACTCCAGGTTCACCTTAGTTGTACTTAATCCCTTTTTCTGTACATTTCCTGCCCCTACACTAGAATGGCCATTTCTGTAAGATATCCTGGCTCCTTTTAAAGCAAAATGGTATAATAGACCAAGATTTGGGTGCTAGGTATGTACACTGCTACTGAGGTGTCATTTCTAGACCTTTTTAGCTAAGAATACAAGGAAATATGTGTACATATGTGCACATTAATCCATAAATATTTCTACATGTAACCATCTGTGTCTAAATTCAGCTAAATATGAGTTTATGCTGATGTTTCTGAATCTAATCCAGTACTACATGGATCATTCTAGCCTCCTCCCCTTGCCTATCTGTAGCAAACTTGGCCCTCACACTATCATTTATGTACTTAATTGTTCAATGACAGTATGCATGGATAGTAGTATACATGTATTGCAGTATCTAAATTATTAATCCATACTTCATTGAAAACAACTTTGTCAACTAAAATATAGTTTCTACCAATGCTATGTGCAGTTCCTTTTTCCTTTAGTCTTAGAGACTTTAAATTATAGACTTCCAAGTTTCCTAGGTCAGCACTTTTCCCTCCTATCTCCTTCAGAGATGTAGTTTCATAAATTTGTAATACAGTTAGAGTATCCCCACAGTCTGAATTCCTTCCTGGGATCCCCTGAGCTCCTATTTTTAAATTTGCTTTCAGTAACTAAGGTTAGTCTCTGTGCTATAGAATTCTATGAGTTTTGAAAATATTGTTGTATCTACCATAATAGTATGCAGAATAGTTGCCCTGCCCTGAAGATACTCCATGCTTCATCTGTTTAACCCTCTCCCCTCCCTGTGAAACTTAGGCACACCAATCTGTTTACTATCACCATAGATTTCTCTTTTTCAAAATGTTGCATAACTGGAATCATATGGTAAGTAGCCTTTTCAAATTGGATTCTTTCACATAGCAATTCATATCTGAGGCTCATCTGTATCTTTTTGTGACTTGATAGTTTGACTCTTTTATAATCACTGCATATGGAATGATATCTTGGTGGCTTCTAGTTTTTTCATTTATGAATAAAGCTGCCATAAACAGTTACTTACAAATTTTTCTCAAGACAACTTTTCAAATAAGTTGGGTAAATATCTGGGAGTATGATTGGTGGATTCTATGGTAAGACTATGTCTAGCTTTATAAAAAAACTCATAAACTGTCTTCCAACATGACATTTTCATGGCCATCAGCAATGAATAAGAGCACTTGTTGTTTTGCTTCTTTACTGACATTTTCTATTGTCAGGTTTGGGGAGATTTTAGCCATTTTACTAGGTACGTGGCACTATTTCATTGTTGATCTAATTTCCTTAATGATAGGCAATGTTGAGAATCTTTTCATATGGTTCTGTTTCCTCTCTATATCTTCTTTGATGATGTGTCTGTTCAGATCTTTTGCCCATTTTTTAAGTGGGTTGTTTGTTTTCCTATTATCAAGCTTTAAGTGTATCTGCATGGTGGATACAAATTGAGGCATTTATCAGCTATGTGTTCTGCAAATGTTTTCTTCCAGCCAGTGGTTGTCTTTTCATTCTTTTAACATTGTCTTTTGCAAGCCAGGTTTTACTTTTAACAAAGTACAACTTATCTTTTTCTCATTGCCAAACCCAAAATCACTTAGATTTTTTCCTACATTTTCTGCTAGAAGCTGTATAATTTTTGAGTTTATATTCAAATTTATGATCCATTTGAATTAATTTTCATAAATGATGAAAGGTCATGTCTAGATGCTTTTTGTTTTTATTTTTACATTTTGATCAACCCAATTGTTCCAGCTTCATTTATTGAGAAGTATATTTTTTTTTCCACTGAATTGCCTTTACACATTCATTACCAATCAATTGACTTCTTTTGTATGCATCTATTTCTGGGCTTTTTATTCGGTTCTGTTGATGTGTGCATCTTTTCTTTGACCAATAGCATGCTGTCTTTATTACTGTAGATTCATAGAGAGTCTTGAAGTCCTGCACTGTCAGTCCTCCAGACTTACTCTTCAGTGAGTATCATATTGGCTATCCTGGGTTTTTTGACTTTTCATATGCACTTTGAAATCAGTGTGTTGATATCTACCAAATAGACTGCTGGGATTTTGATTGGTATTGAATTGAAATTTTAGAACATGTTGGGAAGAATTGACATTCCCAAAAGAGTGAATCTTCCTATTCATAAACCCAGAATATCTCCATTTATTTTGATCTTTTACTTCTTTAATCAGAATTTGATAGTTTTCTTCATATTGATTATAAGCCAAGATAGTATAAGTGAAGTTAAAGTAAAAGTAAAGATAGTTTTATTTGGGTGTAGACTAGATTAGCAAGTTGAGAAACACAGATTTTCAGTTAGACTGAACGTGTGCTCTGGGGAGGGAAGATGGGCTTGGACTTTCAGAACTTAAAGAACTTGGTATATGCAGCCTAGTGTCCTTTGGGGAAGATAAGCAGAACTGGGGCAAGTCTAGCAGTTGAAAATAAGGGTGGTGGTAAATTTTGTAACTGCACTGGCATGTCCAGGTCAGGAGACAAAGTATTCTCTCAGGTTTTTCTCAAACCTTGCAAGGCATTATTAGATCCCATAAGGTTGTTCCCTCTAGCAGATTGAGTTACCAACATGTCTGTGTGGTAACTTATTCCTGTCAACAAATCTCTAGGGCTCAGAAAAGAATTTTTGCTCTCTTTTTTGTCATTTCATAACCGTTCCCTTTTTTTTTATTTTGAAAACAGCACCAATTTTACTGTAATATCATTTGACTATTATGAATATGCTTATTAATGATCTAATAAAATGAATGCTACAAGAGAAATAAGGTGTGATCATCCCATGACAATAAGATGGGTATTCCATGGCTCAGATTTGGTTCTTTTTTAAAAAAATGTAACTTAAAAAAATGATTCTTTTTAGTTGTATATAACATTAGAATACATTTTGACATGATCACAAAATCATGGAATATAATTTGCTTTAATTCAGTTTGCAGCATTCCTATCCTCTCCACTTCCCCTGCTCCCCTCCAGCTATTCTGCTGACCTTTCTGCAGTTTATTTCTAGTCTTTAAAAAAAAATTAACATCTTGTTTCCTTTTTTTATGAGACTGAGTCTTTGCATTTCTTTTCTTTTGGTTTATTACTAAGTTTTGAACCCAGGGGTGCTTTACCACGGAGCTACATCCCAGCATTTTTTTTTTTTTTTTTTGAGACAGCATCTCCCTAAATTGCTCAGGAACTCTCTTACTTACTAAGCCTGGCCTGGAATTTGTGATCCTCCCAGCCTTCGAAATCTCTGGGATTACAGGAATGTGCCACCATGCTGGGTATCCACAGACATTTTGAATTATATGTTATCAGGACCCTGTACATATTTTGCTAGATTTATATCCATACATCTCTTTTTGTCTTTCTGTAAATGCTTTTATTTGTAATTTAAAAGTTCTCAACAAATATTTCTTAGCTCCTATAAAGACTAGATGACCCAAAAGGAGGCAAAATAAACCGCTGGGCGAGGCTTTATTGGAAATACACGCTCTTGGGCTGAACTCTCCCGTCCATCAGAGTGTGTCTGGGAGAGTGGCGCTGCAGTTTGGGCGTACAGACACTTTCAAAATGCCCGGTCAGGAAGGGGAGGGCTTGGGGGCAGGAAGAGAAGGCCAGAGTCCTTCCTGGATAGGTCAAGAAAAACTCGCTGATTGACAGGAGGCGCATCTACTGGTGATGTCAGCGTCTGGCTGGCCACTCCATTACGCAGCTGCCCTGACCAGTCTCCATAATTGGACATCCTGGACCCTGGACCGACCTAGAAGCTCCCTCCTCCCTCACATCCTTAGGTGAGATAGAAATACTACAAGGGACTGAAGTAGATATTGTCCTTTCTCCCTTCTGCCTATGTAAGATGGGATTCTAATAAAGTCTTCTTCATTGGAGAATAATCCTTCCTTATGGAGAATGTTCCAAATGTATTTCAAAATGGTTACTTTTCCCTTTCTCCAGCTGGAACCATGAAGTGATTTTCTTGTCTCTTCACCCTGAGATCCTGAGGGTAGCAGAAATTAGAACCCACAACAGTATAGGACTGTTGCCCTCAGGAGTTTCTGTCTCAAGCTAGTCACATTCATTCTTCAGCAATTCATCAAAATTAGCATCAAAGTGTTGCTACTAGTTTGTGGCTCCAGGGGTTTCTGCTCTAGATGAACTAATCCTGGGTGCAATTTTTTTGTATTCATCCATTTCTTCAGCTTTGGGGGTGATGACTCATCCTGCAACATCCATTTGTCAAAGAAAAGCTGTTGATTTTCAGCTTGTTCAGCTTTTCATTGTTGTAATGACAGGAGTAATGAATGACATTCCAGCTCTTTGCAGGACAGAACTGAAAACAAAGACCTTGGGGGAATGAGACAAGGAACTAAATCATAAATGAAATGTGGATTCAGAATTTTGATTTTCATTCTCAAAAAAGGATTTCAGCTGTGTCCTAATTTTCTCATCAAATGAGGTAGGCTGTGTGCATACTACATATGGTGTCGATGCTCAGACATGGAGTTGGTTGGACATCCATTTACTCAATCTGAATTAACTAAAAGACCCAGAAGTCACATTTTTTTTTTGGTGGGGTGGGGGGTTACTCAGCTATGGCATGGAGGAGGAGTGCTATTGTTCATGATGTCTATGTTATATTATGTATAGTACTCTAGCTGGTGGCCCAAAGCTGGAAATCATGCTGTTTTCATTTGCTAGCATTTTTTTGTTTTTTATCTTTTGTTAAGCCCAAAATTTTATTCACTAATTGTTAATGTTTGTATCATTTGCTTTAGCTTTCTCTTTATATGGATGGATACATTATTTTCTGAACCTCTTGAGGGTAGCAGATATCCACATTTTTTGTACAAATCTCCAAAGACTATTCACCTGCATAACTACAACTATAACCCTCAGAAAATTTAATATAGATTCACAAATTTAATATAGATTCTGCATATATTTAATATGCAGATCATTTCTGACTTACCAAATTGTCCCCCAAAGACTGATTATGGTTTTGGTCTATTATACAGTCAAAGATCATGAATTGCATTTAATTGGTTATGTGTCTTTAGTTTTCTTCAATTTATAACAGTTGTCCAAACTGTGTGTGTGTGTGTGTGTGTGTGTGTAAGGGCACCTTTTATGACATGAACAGTTTTTAAGGATCCAGACCATAACTCTTTTCAGAATGTCTGTAAGATTGGGTTTGTCCGAATGCTTTTCAACAATTTAGTGCAGGTTAAATATTTCAGGAAGAAATACCACTTTGGTTATGTGGTGCCCTTTTAAGGAGTCATTTCAGAGGACACAGAACATCGGCTTTTCCCTCCATTGATGACATCAAATTTGATCTGTTGTTTAAGGTAGTATTCATCAGATTTTTCCGTTAAAAAAGAAATTTTTCAAATTTGTAATTAATAAGGAACAGGTGAGGAGACATTTGAGCTATAAATATCTCACTCCTAAACATTCTTTCTCTCAGTAGTTAAAGTATCCACTAATGCTTTCTGTCTGAATCAATTAATATCTGGCAATGAAATTGTAGTGATATTTTAATTTTTTCTTTTACATTCATCACTTGGCATTCTCTAGGAGAGGATTTTTTTTTTAATCTCATACCATGTATGTTCTTAAAACCAGTAATTGTGTGATATGTATACATGCATGTATCTGTACATACTGGGCACTACAGGAATTTGAGGACCATGGACCCTGTAACCATAGATATTTATCAAGATACACTCATGTGTTTTGTTTTAATCCATTCCTATTGTTTTTAATTTTTATATTTAAGTTGTCCTAATTTGGTCTGGTAAGAATCTTGTAAAGCTGACTTTTGCATTATTTTAGTCTTTGGGCCAATTTTTATTTTTTTTATCCCAACAATATGCTCTGGGTTTTCTTTGTTCTTTCTATGCAGAAGACCTAGAATTGGCCATTTGTCCAAGGATCCTATGTTTCTTTTAGTGGGAAATAGTATTTAGAAAATCAAGATCTAGGTACTCATTGCTATGGGGATGTCATTGCACCTATGCTTTCAGTGACAAAAGCTAAAACATATTTAGAATTACAAGTTTAGACTATTGTCTCTAATTCTGATTCAATATCACAGACTTCTTCCTCTTTTTTTTGAATTCCATGCGTGTGTGTGTGTGTGTGTGTGTGTGTATCTCCTTTCTCCCATAGTGAGAATCAATATTCTGTAAATACACTGACAACTCTGCTTCCCTATAGCAATATAGTTATTCATTTCTCAAATCTACAATACACAGATAAATAGTTTCAGAATTGCTACACCAATACCACTAACAACAAAAAATTTCCTAAAATAATGTTCAAGATACTTTTGGTTGTTCTTTTCATTTTTAAACTAAACCCCAACAAGGATCTTTAGAGTAATGTGTTCAAAAGTTATTCAAGTAAGTTCTGTTTTTCCTTTGTGTGGTTTTGCTATTTGATATTAAGATAGGATCATTTGTGTTTCATTTTCACTTTCCTCCATCTTCATTTATTTATTTTGATTATTTGAAGTATGTAACCATTAATTTAGAATCAAAGGCAAAGCTATACATATATTCAGAGAAGCTTCAGTTCCTTTCCTCACATCTGCACCTTATTCCTACCCATCCTTTCAGGTTATTAGGAAACTGATTTCATTAGCTTCTGGATTACCCTTCCTGTCTTTCTTTCTTTCTCCTTTACTTTATTACTTCCTATTTGGATTTTTAAGTCTGCAATTTTTTTAGAGTAATTTTAGGTTTATAGCAAAATCAAGAGGCAGAAACAAGGATTTCCTGTGTAGTTCCTCACACTACCCATGCACAGCCTCCCCACTGTCAATGTCCTCACCAGAGAAGTTCTTTTGCTAAAGTCAATAAGCTCATATTGACACACCATTATCATCTAACGCCCATAGTATGTTGGGGTTTACTCTTGGTGTTTTACATTTTTTGTGTGCTTGGACAGTGTAGGACACAATTCTATCATTATAATATTATACAGAGTATTTTCATTATTCTAAAATTCCTCTGTATTCCACTTATTCATCTCCTCCATCCCCAACCACTGACGACCGCTTTCTGCTGTCTCCATAGTTTTTCCTTTCCCAGAATGTCATATAGTTGAGATCATACAATATGTACTTTTTTCAGCTTGGCTTCTGTTTTAGTCATTTTCTGTTGCTTGAAAATTTGCAATTGGTTAATTTACAGAGAAAAAAACGTTATTTCGGTTCATGGTTCTGGAGTATGGGAAAGTCCTGGCAGGCATCCGCTCAGCTTTTGGTGAGGATCTTGTGTTGTATTAGCTAACGGTGGAAAAATCAAAGGGCAACTAGTGGACACAGGAGAGATCACATGATGAGAGAGGAAGTAAGAGTAGCAAGCAGCTGTGTGCAGAAGACCACACATGTGTGCCTCCTGCCATACCCTACCTGCGTGCAGTGCCCACCCAGTTAATCTATTCAAGTGGATTCATGCATCGATTTGGTTAAGGCTCTCATAACCCAATCATTTCACCTCTAAATTTCTGTCTCACATGTGAGCTTTTGGGGAACACCTCATGTCTAAATCATAACAATCATAACAAGCTCATTTCTTGTTAGCATTCAGTTATATTTATTCATTGTCTGAAAGCCCCACAATTTATTCATACATTCACCACCTCTTGGTTGTTTTCAGGTATTGGCAATTATAAATAAAGCTTTTATGAAAATTTATTTTCAGGTTTTTATGTAGACATAAGTTTTCAACTACTTCGGGTAAAATACAAAGAATTTTCTGTGTGTTTGTTTTGTTTTTGTTTTTCATAAAATTAAAGTACTTCACATAGTCTTCTATACCTTGTTTCTTTATACTTAAGGAGACATATCCTAGAAATCTGTTCAGGTCAGTTCATAAATACCATCCTCATTGACTTCCACAAATGCATATCACTTTACTGTGTACCACTGATGTTTTATGAATAACCATTTAATTCATTTCTAATATTTTACTATCACAATGCCTCAGTGAATAACATTGTTAATCTAGGAGTTTATTTGTCCATTTTTTGCATTGCTGAGAATCAACCTTCAGGGAAAATTCCTGGAAATGATATCACCAAATTAAAGAATTTTCTGACTTATTTTCTCTTTGTTTCGCCTGAATGCTTTCACTTTATTTTGAAAGCAGAAGTTTTTAGTGTGCTTGTTTGCTTTGCTTTTATATGCACACATATATATGGTATATATGTAAACTTCTCTCTATATAAACAAATATATATGTATAAAAATAAACTCTATGTAGTAAACTATATAAACTATATATATATCTATATGTAAACTATATATTGATACATAAACTAATATACATATATGTATATATATATATAAACTCTATATCCTAGAAGGGAGAGAAGTAATAGAAGAATCCTTTGCTTATACAAATTGTCAAGGTTCAGGCAATAGGGAACTGTTTTAGTTAGCTTTTGTGTCACTGTGACCAAAAGATCTGACAAGAACAATTAGAGGAGAAAAAGTTCATTTTGACTCACAGTTTCAGAGATTCAGCCCACAGATAGCCAAGGAAAGCTGCTCAGGAAATGACAGCCAGTAAGAAAATAAAGAGCTCTACTCACCAGGGACAAAATATAAAACCTAAAGGCACACTTTCAGTGACCTACCTCCTCCAGCCGCACCCTACCTATCTATTGTTACCACCCAGTTAATCCACCAGTGAATTATTCTACCGATTAAGTTAAAGCTCTCACAATCCAATCATTTCACCTCTGAACCTTCTTGTACTTTCTCACACATGAGCTTTTGGGGGACACCTCATACCTAAATCATAACGGGAGCTAAACTTTAGCAAAATAATCGAGAAATTTAATTTATTAGTTAACCTAAAATGTTTACATTTGTCTGGCACTCATTCTATGTAAGATTTTTCAGAATGAAAAGAAAGCAAGTGCTTGGTGAGTACCTACTCTGTGTCATAGACGGCCATGTTCATCACTTCAGTTATTATTCACAAGTTCTTAAGTTAGATGATATTACTATCCCTTCTATAAAGATAGGGAAACTGGGATTCAAGGTGCTTCATGTAAGTCAGATCAACCTGCTTTCTTTCTGTAGATACTTGTGTAATTTCATCAACCTGAGATCAGCTTCCTCACCTGTAATAAGGGAGCTACTTGGAGCATTGGCAGCATAATCTAGGATAGTCTCAGACCACCAGCACCAATGTCATCTGGGAACTTGTTAGAAATGCATTCTCAGGCCCAATCTGAGGGTAGCAGGGACGAGTGAGATGCTAGGGCTATTCTAACAAGCCCCCCCTTGTGGTTCTAAGGCATGCTGGAGCCAGAGAAGCAGTGGCATTGTGGTTGAAAGTGTGGATTCTGAGGCCTGACCTTACACTTTGGATCCCAGCCCTTCCCTACCTTTCAGCTTTCTAACCTGGTGTTATGGTTTGGATATGAGGTGTCCCCCAAAAGCTCATGTGTGAGACAATGAAAGAAGGTTCAGAGGAGACATCATTGGGTTATAAGAATATTAACCCAATCAGCGAATTAATTCCCTGACATGGATTAACTGAGTGGTAACTGAAGTGGTAAGGTGTACCTGAAGAAGTGGGAATTGGGGCCATGGCTTTGGGATATATATTTGTATCTGCCAGGTGGAGACCTCCCCCACTCTCCATTCCCACCCCCTCTCTCTCTGCCTCTGATCATCACGTGGGCTGCTTCCCTCAGCCATTCTCTTCCACCATGATGTTCAGCCCCACCTTGAGCCCTGAAGAATGGAGCCTGCTGTCTGTGGATTGATACTTCTAAACAAACCTTAAGCCTCCAAATAAACTTTTCCTCCTCTACAATTGTGTCAGTCAGGTCTTTCAGTCATAGCAGCAAAAAAGCTGACTAAAACACCTGGGTTATCTAATCTCTGTTACTGAATCTGAGTTTACTCATCCGTGAGATGGATTAATAATTGTACCTTCTTTTTTGGACATTCTTATGAACACATAACACAGCAGTGCCTGGTACATACTGAGTCCTGAAGTGAGTCCTTTTTAGCTGTTACTTAAACAGAGTAAATAAAAATAGGGATTATTTGGGGAATTCTGCTAATGTGTATAAATCGTGCTTGGCCCCATTATAAGTCCTCAACAGATGTTAACAATTATTATCATTAGGAACAATAATGTCTTAATAACTTGTCCTAAAGTCCCAGAATCACTAAGGGACAGCAGTAGGACTGGATGAGCTAGATGTGTTCCATGCCTCACCACACGACACAGTGTATCCCACATGATCACACTTTCTACTTTCAAAGGGAGATAAAAACAAGTGCACACTAAGCAGGTGGGCATCATGGAGAGAGAAACCCAGGAGCCCTGGGCAGTTACAAGCAGAGCTACATGAAACTCAGAAGGAGGGATAGAGATGGGGGAAGCCATAGAGGGAGGAGGCTGATGGCCTGCTGGGTCAGAATTGAAAGGGACACACCATTTCAGCTGGAAACACTCAAAACATCATTATTTCAAAACTGCAGAGCAAATTCAATGGTATTGCTGTGCTAATGCGTTAATAATAATTCTGCAGTTAGAGACAAGCCTGGGCTGTTAGCATTCAAAGCCACTTAAATTTTAAAGAGTCATTTTATGGAAAGTTTTAATTAGCTCTGGATTGTAACTAACATTCTCTTTAAAACTGTTGTGGGCGTTTGATTAGTTCTGGGTTTCAGTGGATGAAAATGAGAGCTGGATTTTACTCATTGCTCTGCAATCGGGTCCAAAGCAGTTCATCTCTTTCTGGGCCTCGGCATGAGCTCTGTATAGCCAGGAATTATGCTCATCAGCAAATTCAGGCTCATGTGTCTTCTTGTCCTTTGTGCAGAAAAAGAAGCAAAACGGGATGCTTCGAAGAGGAAGGTTGGTCTGACCCCCAACTGCAGATCCTGGCTCTCTCCTGCTACAGCTTGCACCCCTCCTTCTGGAGCCCACATGCCCTTCCTGGCCTCCAGCTCAGCCTCCTAGTACAGCTGCATACTCTGGCTTCATGCTGTTCCTTTAGACCTCCCTGCAAAAATCCTACTTAGACTTGCAAGCCCAGCTGTTTATTCTTTTTTCTTTTGCAGCATGGTGCAATAGTACCAATATCAACAGAACCAGGCCCTATGTTTGAAAACTTGCTTTGATACATACAAGTTCTGTACCTTAGGTTCATAAATCTCTCAAACGCCATTTTTTTTTCTTGTGTAAAATGCCTATCAGTGTTACTGTGAGGATTGGAGATAGTCCAGTGACTGGCACCTAATAAAAGTTAACATAGTAACTATTACCATCATCCAATCACTTCCAATCACACTAGCATTTGGTTCTGTTCTGCCCGTCTTGAGTTGTTTTATGATGTTCTCTCTTTAACCTCTGAGGGGAAGGACCTGGCTGACTTCTCTGAAATCTCTCCCTGCTCCCTCACCTAGTTCCCAGCACAGTAATCAAATTTTCCTTTTGACTGGTAGATCCCCTCCTCAACAAGACCTTGTGAACGGTGGAATTGGGGCCAGTACAAGTCACCAGCCTCAGGCTCAAAATGGAGGAGGACGAAATGCCTCCAATAGCATAGCCCTTAAGCAAAAAGTACAACCATGAATCAAATGTCAGAGCTGGAACATCCCAATCCATGCTGCCATGAAGGGAGGAAGCCCAGGTGCAAGGTGTGATTGGTGCAGGTCTTGCAGCTGTCTATTATTTTAGGGTCAGGTAGTCTCACAGGAAGTCAAAGGATTCAGAGTAAAACAAACCTTGGCCACATCTACAACTAGGCAGCAGGGAGTGACTACATAGAACTGGACAACAGGGAAGATTGTAGCCTCAGGCAGCTGTCCTGAAAGGGATCCCCAGCTTTGGTAGGCAGAGCAGAAAGAAGGGAAAACTAAAATGGAGCCAAAAAAGATGGGTAGCCCTAATACACACTTCTGGTGGGGGTCTGCTAAGGAGCCTGCTGGGCTGTATCTGTGCAGGGACATCCTTGTGTTTCTCCACATGGTGACCTCATACCCATGACAGTCTGACTCTTGCCATGTGGCTGTTCTAAATGTGGTCTTCATTCCTACTGGGCTGGGAATTCTTTGGGACCTGAAGCTCTGCTTTTATAGGTGTTAAATTCTGGGGTCTGGCTTGTGCTTGGGCATAATATGGAAGTTACATGGAAATAGGAAAAGCAATGAGCTTTCAAATTCCCCAGACCTGAGTTTGAGTTCAGGCTGTAGCATCTGCCTGCCTATTTGTATTGGGCAAGTCCCTTCACTTCTTTGCCTTAGTATCTCATCTTTAAGCAAAATAAGACTTATCAGCTGTGAGATTTCTTTGTTAAAGCACCTGTAGGATATTGCCCACTCATAAATGGTAGCTATTTGGTGTTCAGTCACATTGGTGGCTAGATAAAGTCTTGGCTTAGAAGATCCAGTGAGTCGTTCAAGGGATAACTAACTCCAAATGACTAAAACTCCTTTTTCCCCCAGCTAATTTAGACCAGCGATCTTCAGCTAATTCAATCAGTTCTCAGTCACCAATGGATAAATTATCCTCATCATAGGCTTAACCATGCGGCTAATATGGTTTTGAGATAGATTGATTAACAAAGCCCTAATTGAAGCTAAATAAATGGGATAAATCCACAAGTCTATAAGGCCAACCAGCAGTCCAGAAGTGACCGGTGGCAAAATTCAGTTGCTAATTTATTTGGCAATATTTCAACAAATATTTATTCTATGTCTTCTTTGTGTACGGCAAGGATAGGACTACATCCTTTGTTGAAGCTGGATGTTATGTGAATACCTGCTCAGCTCTAATCATCTGAATAGAATATTAGTAAGGAGGATGACCACTATGGGAAGAACTAGAGCAAGAACTCCAAGGCAAAGCAGGACTATAGCCTAGCTAAGAAGCCAAGGCCAGGTAGCCCTCAGGAGTCAAAGCTTCTCAAACCAAGAGATCTAGAAGTATTTATCAGTCCACAGAAGTGGAAAATAAAATAGGAAGGGTAGAATAGGGGTCCAAGTGTGACCAAGCACCTGTGTGGTGGGGGTGAGGACTTGAATGACAGCAAGGAGGCCTGAACACAGTCTCCTTCTGTGTCCTGGCTGGGGAAAGGTACATTCATGCATGCATGAATCAACACAATTTGCAGGGACCAAATAGTCCACAGATTTGTCGAAATCAACATCAAAATTTCATTCTCCAGTCAAATGTGAATGTTGGCTTTACAGCCATGAATCTATCTTCCCTACTGAGCATATATAACTGTACAGAAAAGATTTCCCTTGATTTTCATTGTCATCTCAGTGCAGAGCTCATGTTGTCTAAATTTACTGCGTGCCACATTTTCGGAGCAGGGCCATCTCACATACTTGCATAGCTTGCCAAAGTAGGATTTCCTGGCACTGGCTATGTGTCTTTTCCAATGTGCAGAAAAGCACTGTACAGCCTAGTAGAAGGGTGAACTCAATGTTCACCACCATTCTCAGCATCAGTGTTCACTTTATTGTTTAATTCTAATCAGAATTAGAGTTATCACCCTTTTCTCAATAAAACTATTAATCAATTTTTCATCCAAATCATGACAACTCTGTCCCCTCTAGAAACTGTGGATAAAAGAGAGAGGAGCATGTGATGGATCATTTTATCTGTCAACTTCACTGGACTGAGGGATGCCCAGATAGCTGAAAATGTGATTTCTGGATGTATCTTCAGGAAAAGGTTAACATTTGAATCAGTAGACTGAGTAGAGAAGATGGCCCTCACTAATGAGAGCAGGCATCCCCAATCTCTTGAGAGTAGAGAAAGGGCAAGTTTGTGCTCTGCTTGAGCTGGCCTATTTATCTCAAGCCATTGGATGCCATCATTCCTGGTTCTCCGGCCTTCAGACTCAGACCACGTCCCACATCATTTACTCCTCTGATTCTCAGACAAGGGTCTGAGAACCAGAACTCTTAGTGGCACCTCAGACAAGAGGCCCTGCTTACTGGTGTGCCACATATTGGTTTCAATCACTCATCTGCATCAGAAATAAAGAAAACAGCATAAAGAGGAAAAATGAATTTAATCATAGTTTGGCCAAAACTAAGGGAGGCAGCTACCCTGATTCTGACTTCCTTTAGTCCTATAGAAAGAGTTATAATTTATAGGAACAAAAATCAGAAAATATAGGCATGTTGATTAGCCAAGCTGAGTTAGCCAGAGATGTATTGCAATTCAGGTTTTATTGGCATCCGCAGGAGCCAGAAGAGGCAGCTTCTCAGTTTCCATTCTTAGCATGAGGAAGCTGGGATAGAGATATATAGGTTACCAAGAAATGAAAGAAAGAAAAACCAATTTGGGGTTTTTAATTCAAAGATGCCCTGTTACAGAGCTACGTTGCTGGTTTCCTGGGTCTCAAGCTTGCAGACAGCAGATCATAGGATTTCTCAACCTCCATAATCCTGTAAGCCAGTCCTTAATAAATATCTTTGTGTATGTTGATATCAGTCTTATTGGTTGTTTTTTAAGAAGCCTGATTAACATATGGCCAAGGACACTGCATCTCCCCTGGATGGTTTTAAATAAGCATTGGCCACTCCTCTTCACCTCTATGCAAACATTGCTCAGGCGAGGAATTTAAACAGTCTTGCATTTGTTCCACTTTTGTGTTAGCAGGTAATGAACTCCAGTTTCAGCCCTTGGTTAGATCTGCTTCACATGTTGGCTCATAAAGCTTACTTTGCTTACCTAATATTTTTAAATCTTAGGTGTTCAGTTCTGCCTCAGAAGATGTCTGCTATATAAAGGAAATAGTGTGTCATGTGATAGCAAATTGCTCTCAGTCTTTGGTTCTGCAAACCAAAGCTTCAGAAAAGCTATCAGTTTAGGGAGGTTCCAATAACAGTCCCATGGGAAAATGAAAGGATTTTCTAGCAATACATCTCAGAATCCAGCTGGCTCCTAAATACAACCTAAATTATGTTTGATTTGGATATACTTAGTTGGTAATTTTGATGATCAGGAATTATATCCTGATATTGATTTGCAGCATTCAGGGAGCTGGTGGAACCCAAGGAAAAGGTTTAGAGAAGGCCTTGAGCTCTCTAATTCTTTAAACTCTTTTTGAGCTCCTACCTCCTTATGTAAATGAGAAATAATTTCACTTCTTGAGTCTCCTTTTAGAAATGCCACCTGTAAAAGAAAGATCAGTTTCCTAACTAATCATGTTTACATCTGAACCAAAGTGAAGGTCAGAGGGGAATATGGTCATCAGTTTTCAGGGAAATCATTGTCTTCTCACCTGGCTTCAGTTCTGAAGGTTACACCGGCCTCAGCAGAGGTTGCCACAGGGGCACATTGGTATGCTCCCGTCACAGATGCTAGAAATCAGCCATGGAGTCATTAATGCCACCAATTTGCTATTCTGAAATGAGAGTGAACTTGCTCTCTTAAGTAATCTGTCATGGGGAGTTTGAAGAATAGAAAAACCTGTGGCAGGATATTTTCCTAGAGGTCTACTGAGTGCATGGGCATTTGGAATCCTCTCACATGCACCTTATCCCTTTTGCTTTGAGTTAGAAGGCAATTCCTTACACAAAGATTTTGTTGATTTCTTTTGTTAGCTAATTATTTAAGTTGGTCCCCTGATTGTTCCCTCTCAGCTGCTGAAAACCACTCTACAATCCTGTTTCTCAGCTCATCTACTTCTAATCTAAATTCTTAAAATGTATTTTTAGAACAAGTATGCTTAGAAGTAGGTTTTTGACATTTTAAAATATTAGAATTCGGAGCATTTTTTTCCTGTATCAAATGCACAATGGCAGAATGTACCCTTAATTTCAAGAAGATTCATTAAAAACTTCCATCTTGATACATAATTATCAAGAGTCAAAGTGGTCATGATTAGTCAAGCCTCACAATTAAAATCATAGTTGATGAACTTTTGAAATAAAATGCCATTATCATCTAAAACCTCAATCATCTATGATAATGAAGCTCTCAATTAATTCTTTTGTTCTTCGCAAAAAGATTAATAATGCTAGTTCATAATTTTTAAAAAAGTATCAACATCTGCAAGAGGTATGCCATATAAACCATATGTAACTAATCTCTTCCAGGGGGAGCAAGAAATAGATTTAGGCATATGTTTCATGGACAGCTAATATTTTCATAACATAAGTGCTCATGTTAATTATCTTCCTTGAATTGATTATGTTTGCAATAAATTATTATCTTTATGATTATTGTAGTTTCAGGCAAGTATTCATAAAATAAATAGTAGTTGGTCTAAATGACCTTGCACACAATGTTTCAGATATATGCCACATTAAGTGGATAATTGCTGTGATCTGATCCTCACTCTTCTATTAGCTTCTTCTGGTCCAGCTGCTGTTTTGGAAATCTTGAACACCAAAGCTGAATTCTATGAGTATTAAAACTGTATCAGAATCTGTTGAATAAGCCCTTAGATTTATGTGGAATATTGTCCTATTTATTATCACAGCCAATTGTGACTATGGTGATGGTCAGGGTAGTATGATCTATCATGGAAGCAAAGCACTGATTAACACTTCATTTTCTTACATGACTAAAACACAGTACCTAAGGCAATATTTGATCATCACCTTATGTAAGTTCTACTAACATTGACAATCTTTATGATCAAGAAGATCTTCCTTTATAGTTTAAACTTGTTATTATGGTTTATCTTCCATTGTAAAAATAAGCACTACATGTTCAAGCTTTATTGATTGTTAATAGACATTGAGAAAGAGAGAAAAACTATGGAGAAGATTCACAAAGCTAACTGTAATATGGATTACCTATTGCAGGAAGGTCTCTGCAGGAGGCTTCTTATCAGGCCACTCAGCAGCCACTTAAGTTCTAGTTGGGGAAACAATTCATAAAGTAATCAAGTTCAAATAGGGTATAAGCTAAATAACTGAATCTACCCTCAGCAAAATGAGCTTAGGATCCTGATATTTCTTTAGGCCCTACTTTCTATCCCTAAAATACCACACTGGCACAACATTCAACAAAGATGTAGAGCATTCAATGGGCTAGACCCTGTATCCACTTCCCTGAGCAGTCTGCCAAGGGATATCAAATAGATAATCACAAAACAAGTTATGGTGAGGGTAGACAAGCAACTGTATTGTCACAGAGAGGTGTGCCTAGACCAGAAGGCAGTTATGGAAGACAGACTGGAGGAAGTGACATCCAGGTGGAATTTTGAGTGATGCACAGGAATTAAGAGAATGCAGGGTGCTGGGTGATGGTCCGGGAGGAAAATAGTTTGTTCTAGTTTCTAACAATGGGAACTCTACACCAAAGGCCATGAAGGCATAGATGATTTAAAGAACAGAAGTAGCTAAGCCTGTAGAGGTACATAGTTTGCATTTCAAGTGTAAGGTAAAAGAGAGTCATTGCAAAATATTAGGAGTGGAATGATGTTATCAAATGTGTATTTTTGAAAACACATTCTTACTACAATGTGGACCATGGACTCAGGGAGGGGAAGGAAGATACATAAACATGCTAGAAGCATATTCTTAGAATAAGAATGGGTCCCTCTAATGCCTCTTACTTTTCTGTGTTCCCTGCAATGGAACAACCACCTTGGGGACCAAGTCAAATGCAAGGTTGTTTTCTGTTATTCTGAGCAATAACATAATCTACTTCATATGAGAAAAATACTGTTTGCCATAGTTGAAAAATACTCAATTGGTAGTTCTCTGGGAGAAACTCCTCAGTTTGCTAAAATTTAAATACCCACAGAGTAAAAACAAAGATAGCAAATAAGAAATGTGTCATTGAAATTGAACAGAAACTAGAGAAGTCCCATTTCTTGTTCTTTTTATCTTTTCAAAAGCTTGGCTCTGCAGCAATTTACCCACACTATCATTCATCCTTTGTATCATTAGCATTTGGGAAAATGCCTGAAACTGTCACCATGAGACAAGCAACATGTAGAAACTAAAATTGCAGTTTGGGAAAATTAGAAAATAAAACTCTTAAGGAGGAGGATTGAATGTTTCATTAAACATAAAGATTCTGCTAAAAAAATCCTTTCTGACTTCAAGAGTTGTAAGCTACAGAAATGTTATCATCAATTAGGTCTTTGTTGCATGCTCTGTGGTGCAAAACCAATTACTCTGACAGTCCCCATCCCTGAAACACTGAGACCACTGGTGTGGGCAGACAGAGCAAGAGCCAATTTTGATACAAACATATAGATTTCATTTTTTTAAAGCAAGTCGTTTATTCATTTATTCATTCACTCATTTATGCATTCAATCATTCATAATTACACACCATGCAAGGCAGGAGGTCTGCCGGGAGATGTAAGGAGAGTATGATGTAGGTCATGCCCATAAGTAGTCTTAGTTGTTGTTTACTAGGAGCGTTATATCGTGGACTTAAATGGGGGGAGGAGGTGGAAAGTATTAAGTATCTATAAAGACTGTTTTTCATAAAAGTGGGTGAGGAAGATGGCAGGGGATGTTAGGAAATAGTGAGGAGAAAGAGGAACAAAATAATAGCAGTTAACATTTTACCAGACCAGGCAAGTGTTAGTGGTGTATGTGTGTGTGCGTGTGTGTGTGTGTGTGAGAGAGAGAGAGAGAGAAATTTTACATGTTAGAGAACACCATTATTCATATTATAACATGAGGAAACTGAAATTTGGAAAGATTCAATAGTTCAATAATTTAGTCATCTTGGGACCTTGGATAGTACTAAGCACCAGTGATCACTACTCTGATACTTTGTGAATTTCTAAGCACCTCATTTTACTTTAGATGTACTCTAGAATTGAGGTATCAGGGGAAGAAGGCATATGAGTTTCAGAATTTTGCAGACATCAGGTGAAGAAACTATTATCACATAATATGTTTAACTTTGAGAAATCCACATATGTTCTTTGAGTAGTAAGACAGAGAGCAGGAAGCATGGAGTTGATAAGGTATAGAGTCCCTTCTGCTATGGGACCAGGATGAGCAATTCAGGTAATGAACATTCTGAAATTTCAGAATTGAAATGTTAAGATGCCAAGGAAGGTTTTCTGGAGGATATGGGATACACGCTGGGCCTTTGAAAGAAGGGCATGAGCCAAAGAAAGAACAAGGAAATTCTAGGAAGGAAAGAGAACTGAAAAGGAAATAAAAACAAATCCTGCATCCACTGGAGACTAATATTGGTTCTAGTTAAGATAACTGAGCCACAAGGAAATCAAAAAGTAACACTCTGAAGGGGCAAAGACCAGAGATGGTCTGCACTGCGTGGGTTGGGGAGATGTGATTGAGAGAAGCAGTTGATGGTAGACAAGGAAAGCCTGCTCCCTTGGTCTCCCCTTGCTTCCCCCTTTCCTTGAATAGATACAGTGGACATTTTCTTAGTTTCAACAAATGCAGCTTTAAACTCCCTTTTTGCTCCATCCCAGCTTCCAATAAGAATATATACCTAAGATCTCTTGGAGCTGCTACTTCAAAGGAGGGTAATTTAAAAGGAAGAGGATAGGAGAAACTAAAGTATATCTTTAATTCTCTGGATGTCACTGTCTCTTCCTCCACTATAGCTTGATTTACCTAGTTCATAGCTTTATTTTTATCACCAGTTGAACATACCAAAAAAGACATTCAGTGTCAGAGAGCTCAATTCTGTCTGAACATGGTATACTCCAGGGAAGATTAGGGTACTGGGAGGAAAAGTCAACTGTTGAAGATAGAACATAGGAATTGGAGACTACGGTCATTACGGTCATTGGGCTGAATCTTAGCTGCAATACAGAAATAAAGTTGTGGTTTTGTTCTTTTTTTTTTTTAATTTTAAGGGAACTGGGGTAGCAAAGAATTCCTTTTGCTCATCACTTTATAGGAAAACAGGTTGGAGGCAGGGTTGTGGGGGGATGTCCTACAAAAATCAGAAATACATTAGAAGAAAGAGAGATGGCTTATTCTGTTTTCTGTTGCTGTAACAGAATGCCTGAGACCTGATAATTATAAGGAAAAGAGGTTTGTTTTGATGCATAGTTATGGAGGCCATGAAGTCAAAGAGCATGATGCCAGCATCTATTGTCATCTGGTGAGGGCTTCCTGCCATCAACTCCTGGTGAAAAATGAAAGGGCAAGCAGGGGCATTAGGAAAAAAAAAGAACATGAGGGGTGGACTTGATTTATAGAAATGGCTTTTCTGGTAATGAATCTAGCCCTGAGAGAGTGAGAACTCATACAGAAAGGCATTAATCCATTCCTGAAGACTCTCCCCCCATGACCCAAACACCTTCCAGACTCTACTTCCAACACTGCCACACCAAGGCCCAAACATCAACATGAGTTTTGGCAGGGACAAACCATATCCAGAGAAGAGTCAGGTTTTCTAAAGAGCTCTCTACTCCTCTACCTGAATTTTGACTCTGATACTTGGCATGGCTGCCACTGGCAGATGACCAATAAATAAGGTGAATTCTAGGAACTCAGTTCTGTCTGTAATGGTGTTAAGTCAGTTGAAATGGCCCTCGTAGTCACAGGTTGAGTGAACTGTTGTGGTAGAAGAACCATAGACATATGCAATTTAGATAAATAGAGCATATTCAATAGAAGGATGACCATAGCAAGAAATTTATTCAATCATTCACCTCAATTTTGGGTTGGTGAGGAGACTAACCTGGTTGTGGGTGGGTTTCTGTAGGGAAGGTAGAAATCTATACTTTCACTGACACTTGTTCACCTTTTAGATCTTCTTGGTCAATAAAGTTCTTTTTTAAGATCCCTTGTCTCTTTATACAGATTTCTTCCAGCCTTGCTGTCTTTTACTTCACTATGGCCATTTTTTTAAGTCTCCTAAACAAAAGTAGTCTGATTCCATTTGCAATAAAAGGAATTATCAGAGACAATCTTTTTTTTTTTCTTTTTAAACAGCACATCATAGATTGCTGGTTTTTTAAAAAAAAGTATTTTGTAGTTATAGTTGGACATTATGCCTTTATTTGCTCATTTATTTTTTTATGTGATGCTGAGGATGAAACTTAGTGCCTTACACATGCTAGGCAAGCACTCTGCTACTGAGCTACAGCCCTAGCCCAGGGACAATCTTTTTATGCACTATACCAATTGAGCTGGTGCTCAACCATAGAAAATATGCAAAATTCTAGTTGAATTAAATAGAATATTGTAAGAGAGGGCAGGGACAAAAAAAAGTAAGAATAAGCAGGGTATGGCAGCACACACTTGTAATTACAATGACTCAAGAGGCTGAGGCAAGAGGATTGCAAGTCCAAGGCCAGCCTCAGCAACTGAATGAGGCCCTAAGCAACTTAGCAAAACCCTATTTCAAAATAAAAAAATACAAAGGGCTGGAGATGTGGCTCAGTGGTAAAGCACCC
Source organism: Geosciurus inauris (assembly GCA_004024805.1). Classification (NCBI taxonomy): domain Eukaryota; kingdom Metazoa; phylum Chordata; class Mammalia; order Rodentia; family Sciuridae; genus Geosciurus; species Geosciurus inauris. The sequence goes on along the minus strand of PVHX01005025.1, from coordinate 57,156 downwards.
TGGGTTCAATCCCCATTACCAAAAAAAAAAAAGAAGAAGAAGAAGAAGAAAATATATCATTTACTTGAGTGGATTCATGCTTGCCTTTTCCCAAGATTTTAAAACATTTTCCTATACTCTAGATATCACACAAAATAAGTCAAGGGTACCATTCTGATTTTGAAGAGCCAATCCACCTACGGCAGTACTCTGATGTGCTAGAAAAAAGTCAACACTATTATAAGTGGCTGAGTGAGCCTTCTGCTTTAGCTGTTATGTTATTGCTCTTCCATTGTCCTTGATGGAATCAGTGGACAAAGCTGGAAATATAAATGTGATTAGGAAAGAAAACTGAAGGACCTGTAAGGACTAGGTGGGAATTACCAATTAGGGAGCAGAAAGGATTAATTAATGTTTTTCTGTCTAATCAGTCCATCCTGCTGCTATGAACTAGAAAGTCAAAATGCAATGAATTAAAATATAATCAAATCTATTTCTTTGAAATGTACTTTACACAGAATTAGAACAAATTCTTGAACTATCTCTATTGAAAAGGATCTACATATTTAGTAATTACTTTGGTACAACTACTAAACACTTACAAAGTTAATTCTGTACCTAACATGATGTGTCCAAATTATTTCCAGAGGAGCTAGAAGTTTAAATATAAATATTTAGAACATAAAAGTACTTAAACATCATTAATATAAATTTGTAATACAGCTTGTTTTTTCCAGTGTGACGTCAGAGAATGAACCCACCAGAAAGGAGGAAAAAGAGGAGATGTAACTGGCTGTGTTGAATTATCTTTAAAGCTTATTCATACAATAGATACTGCAAACAAATCTAAAAGGGAAATAGTAAGAACTGGAAAAAAGATTTCAACCTATGACACAGGACACATTTGAGGAGGGAAGTAAGAATAAATGTTCAAATACATCTGAAAATTATACAAAATGTATTCACCTCTCCTAACAAGTCAAAAATACAGCAAAATGACAAGTATTTTTAAAATAATGCCAATGGAGCCAGATACTTTCAGTCACTGGTACTGAGAAATAATCTTTCTGGGTCACAGTTAGGCACATGTCTCAAATTTGGTATATTGTTTGGCCTAGAAATTTCATACTTAGGAATCTATCCTATGGAGTAATAACCAAAAACAAAGATAATAACAACAGTAACAAGAAAAAAAAAACACAGCTAATGCCTACTACACATTTATTATATGCGTTTTTCTATGCAAAGCAATTTACTGGCTTTATTTCATTTAATATTCCCTATAATCTTATGAAACCAGGACTATTATAATTTTTATTTGTTTGAAGAAAGGGTCACCTAACTTATAAAAAGTTGGAAAATCAAGTATTTGCTTTTTAGGTACTTTTGGAATTATAAATTATAAAAAATATTTAAACTTTAAAGTCTGAGATAGAAATTTGTTAAATCATGTCACAATTCTACTATTTAGCCATCTACTGTTCTACCATATCAGGATGGAATTCAGCCATCCTGATATTAAAAATAATGGTATAAAATATCGTGACATACAAAGATGTCTATGATGTATTAAGTGTGAGAAAATAGGTTTTAAGAGAGTGTGAAGCTGGGTGCAGTGGTGCACGCCTGTAATCCCAGCACTCTGGGAGGCTGAGACAGGAGAATCCCAAGTTCAAAGCCAGGCTCAGCAACAACAGCAAGGTGCTAAGCAACTCAGTGAACCTTGTCTCTAAATAAAACACAGAATAGGGCTGAGGATATGGCTCAGTGGTTGAGTACCCCTGAGTTCAATCCCTGGTACCAAAAATCAAAAAGAAGAGAGAAGAGAGTATGAAGTATCATCTCATTTTTACTTAAAAAATTTATTTCTGTTTGAGTTAGCTTTTTTGCTATTATGACTAAAAGACTTGACAAGAATGATTTTAGAGGAGAAAAAGTGCATTTGGGGGATCTTGGTATCAGAGGTCTCAGTCCACAGACAGCCAGCTCCATTCCTCAGGGCTTGAGGTGAGGCTAAGTATCAAGTTGGAAGAGTGTGGTAGAGGGAAGTGGCTCATGTGATAATCAAGAAGCAGAAAGAGAGACTCCACTGACCAGGTACAAAATATATAAGCCCAAGGCAGGCCCCCAGGGACCCACCTCCTTCAGCCACACCTGACCCACCTTCAGCCACCACTCAGTTAATCCCATCAGGGGATTAATTCACTGATTGGTTTAAGGCTTTCATAACCCAAGCGTTTCACCTCTGAAATTTCTTGCATTGTCTCACACATGAGCTTCTGGGGGACACCCAATCTAAACCATAAGAGTCTATATGTTCAGACATATTTTTATAAGTCTCTATATGTACAGGTACATTTTTATAAGTTTCAAAATATATACATCAAAATATGAATAGGATTTTTGTCTAAGAGTGAGATTGTACACGTTATTTATTTCCTCCTTTTTGATTCTTATTTTTTATTGAATACATGTTATTTGTTTAATATATAAGATTCTTACCATTCTAAAATTTTTTAAATGAGCTGGGTGTACTGGTGCAAAGCTGTCATCCCAGAAGCTCAGGAGGCTGAGGCAGGAGAATCTTAAGTTCAAGGCCAGCCTCAGCCACTTAGTGAGGCCCTAAGCAACTTAGCAAGACCTTGTCTCAAAATAAAAATAAAGAAATAAATAAAAATAGCTGGGGTACGGCTCAGTGGTTAAACACCCTTGGATTTAATACCCAGTACCAAAAACCAAATAAACAACCCTCAAAACAGAAAAAGTAAAGTAACAACAACAGTGGTCTTCCATTACTAAGCTTTTCTCAGCCCCAAAGCAGGCTCAAGAAAAACAGGTTTCAGGGCTGGGGGTGTGACTCAGTGATAGAGCGCTTGCCTAGCATATGTAAGGCACTGGCTTTGATTCTCAGCACCACATATAAATAAATAATAAAAATAAAGTTTCATCCACAACTAAAAAACCAAAACAAAACAGATTTTATATATGTATATAAAGAAAACCAGATTTCATATGGATTTGGAAATTTTTTTTGATCACTAGGGAGTGAAAATAAAATGCACAGTAGAGGCAGCTTGTCAGGGCTAGATGGCTGTCTAAACAGCAAAAAGGAGTCTCTCTGAAACTGAATTCCTGTCATTCAAGTGCCACCACTTGGAACACAGGTTCTAAACTTGGAGCACAGCAGGTACATGAATAAAATTAAGGGGCCCATGAGCTTGGATGGAGGGAAACATTTTTATTTTTATTAATATCTAGCTGCAAATTAGAATTCCCTTCAATTATAATTGTAGGCAGCGAGCCACCATTATTGTGACTTTGTCACCCATAGAAAACCCATGTATTTTCATGTCATATTACAAGTGTTTATATTATTTAAGTTTATTATTGCTTTGAAATTATTAGATCTGTCCCTTGGTCTTCTTATTTGCTGCAACAGTAAAGCACGTATACTGTTATATCTTTTTCAAAAAATATTTTGTTAAACATTTTTAATAACATTGTTTACCTATGGAATCCTATGTATCATAATTTTGTGTGTCTAAAAACATGGTTCTGTAGGGCTTAGTGGCTCACAACCCTAGTCCCATCAGTTCAGAAGGTCAAGCTAGGAGGATCACAAGTTCAAAGCCAGCCTCAGCGACTTAGTGAGGTTCTAGGAAACTTAGTGAGAACCTGTGTCAAAACAAAAAATAAAAAATGCTGGGAATGTGTCTCAGTGATTAAGCAGCCCTGGGTTCAATCCCTGGAACCAAAAAAAAAAAAAAGTCATGGTTCTAAGAAGAGACCCATAGACTTCACCAGAGTGCCAAAAGGGTCCATGGCACAGGACAGGTTAAGAACCCCTGTTCTAAGATCTGTGAGTCAAACAATTCTGAATAACCTGCAGACACCTCCAGCCCTCTAAGCTACTCAGTGAGCCTTCTGGCCCTGAGCAGGATGGATGGGTTACAGAGCTAGTTACAAAAGGGTGAACATAGTAACTATACTCAGTAGGCCCTTTAGTATATGTCTGTAATCCTCACTCCCGTTCTTACCTACTTCATTAAATGGCCAATGGTTATCCTTGCCTATAAGTCACCTCACAAGTAAGTTAGTGATTGGTTATTTTCTCTCTTTTTTTTTTAATATTTATTTTTTAGTTGTAGGTGGACACAATAGCTTTTATTTTATTTTTTTATGTGGTGCTGAGGATCGAACCCAGTGCCTCCCGCGTGCTAGGCGAGCACGCTACCACTGCACCACAACCCCAGCCCTAGTGATTGGTTATTTTCAAAACAGCCATCTGTTCACAGAATCAGTGAGCTGTTTTCCTACTGACGTGTAAACAAATGATCCATTCAAACATTTGCGCAGTACACATCAGGTGCAAGGCCCATGGTATGGTCTTCGAGGAACACACTGATAACCCATGTCCTTAAGGAGAGGGCCATATTGCCACATGAAAGGAGAGAAAAGAGGTGTATACAAGCCACTGCCACAGAACCAGGACAGTGGAAGGAGCATTTGAGCTTGATTTGGGCAGTATGGTTGTACCCTTATTTCTAGGTTCTGTACTTATCTATGTCTTGTTTATAGAGCTTGGCCTAATTTTTATGTTATTCTTGATAAAGAACATCAACTAAACATACAGACTACCCTTCCTTACTTCTTGAGTTTGTTTTTCTGCCGTTTCTGGTAGATCCCCATACTTTCCTCTGACAACACATAGTGGGTGCTCAAGTGCTAGTTGCTGGTGGATGAAAATGGAAAGCACTGTAGTCTGCAAGGCACCTTTACATAGGTTGACTGATACTGGGTTTTTTCAAAGTCAGGCCCAAGAAACTGACTGCTAAAAGCAGATCTATGGAACTAATCCTAATCTTCTGAGTCAGAATCTCTGAGATAAGGCCCTAGAAACCTGAATTTAAGCAAATTCTCTCTCTTCCCTTTCTGGTCCACTTCCCTAGTGATTCTTATGCATGTGAAAATTAGAGAATTGCTATATTACATAATCCTCACAATAATCCTATAAATGAAGTAGGACAAACACTATCCACACATTCTAGAAATTACAAAAACAAACTTATGTGGTTTTGTTTAAAATGATACATTTATAACATGGCTGCTGTTTAGGGTATTATTGACAGAGATGGAGCTATGCAGAGAGGGAGCAATGGGAAGAGAATTCCTGTCAGCCAGAAGCAGTGAATTCAGACACACGGAAGAGCAGTATGAGGTGGGCGTGGAAAGTGTGAGGTCTGGGTAGAAAGGTAGGTTAGGGGAGTCCTTGCAGTAAATCTAGACCAAGGGAACCAGTAGCTTCAGTGAGGGCGAAGGTATCAGGTAAGAGCAGAAGAAAGCATACTTGATTCTCAGTATTCACAGATTCCATATATGCCAATTTGCCTCCTGGCTAAAATTTATTTGTAATCCCAAAATCAATACTCAGGTGGCTTCCACTGATATTCATGGACATGCATGGAGAATCAAAAAATTCCAGTTGACTGACACATCCCCGGCTGAGATGAAGCAGGGAGATGCTCTATCATATGGTTGAAGCCCTCCAACTGTCAACAAGTGTCCTTTTGGCACTTATTTGATGCCATGTTTTTCACATTTTTGGCAGTTTATTGGTGATTACGTGTTTAAAATGGCCCCCAAGCATAATGCTTAGGTGCTGCCTAGTTCCCGTAAGCGTAAGAAGACTGTGGTGTACCTTCTGGAGAAAATGCCGGAAGCCATCCATGAGCCATCTGTGAACTATGCATGAAGTAAAATGACATGGAAGCCATTAGGCAGGAAAGTCTGGTATTGGAAACTCTCAACAGCAGCCCTGCTGGTTTGAGATTGCCTAATCCATGGGACTTCCTACCTACCTCCATCACAAGTTTAGCACAGCATCAGAGAGGGGGAGACCCGGGGGAGCCACACAGCCTCTTGGAGATGGTTGTGGCTTGCCAAAATGCCAGTCAAACTGTTTACTGCAAGACCCCTGCCATACCAAGAAGCAAGACTCCACTGAAACCTTATTGCTGCCTTTGATGTACTCCCCCTTCAATAAAGAATTGGGGCCATTTTTCAGTTGTATTTCTTACTAATTATTTCAGACTTTTCATTTCCCAGGCAGCTTACACCTCCTGAGCAGGAACCTACCCTGGTGGGGTGCTTGTCACCCCACAATAAGAAAATACTCTATATTAAATAAACTTCATTCAGGCACAAGTTATAATGATGTTGGCCATGAGTCCAGTGTCAGTGCATCAACAAAGTACTAAATAATGTGTCATCAAACCAAAACCACTAAGAACAGGGATATAAGTTTATCAGCTGATGAAAATGTTTTGATCAGAGGCTCACAGGAGTCAGTTGTATTTCCCTGGGAACACTGGTTCAGTGTTCAGTAATTCAGTGTTTGTGGCAACTTTATGGTCTAGAATGCAACTGCCATGAATGACGAGAATCAGCTGGAGCATCTGCCCTGTACCAGGTCCTCTGTACTTCTGTGGCAAACTATTAGATTCTACAATACCTGAGTGTGTTTGTCAGGAGCCACAGGGCAAGGATTAGGAAACTGAGGCTCAGAAATGTTGAGATGATCCTAGGCTGAGCACGAGTTTGTGATGAACGTTTCGCCACCAAGGCTCACTTACTGCTGGGATGGATGGGCAAGGAAGAGGGAGAATTTTAAAGATAGTCCTAAAATGTCAAGTTCAGTTGACCAGGAATGTGGCGGTGCCACTAGGAAGAAAAAAAGACTAGAAGAAAAAAAAATGTGTGCACTCGGTATCCACACATTTGGAAATAATCCACAAAGATGCTTATATATTCCTATGAGAGGATGAGATATAACCCTCTCCAGTGCCACCAGAAGAAAACTTGAAAATGGTTAAGGAACTGAAAGGAGGAAAGGAAGAGAAAAGAGAAAGAAAAGAAAGAAAGAAGAGAGAGAGGAAGAAAGAAAAGAAAGAAGAGAGGGAGGGAGGGAGGAAAAGGGAAGGGAAAGAAAAAAACAAAAATGAAGTCTGGGATTATGGCTCAGTGGTAGAGCACTTGCTTCACACGTGTGAGGCACTGGGTTTGATCCTTAGCACCACATAAAGGTAAAATAAAAAATAAAGATACTGTGTTCATCTTAAAAAAATCTTAAAAAAAAAATGAAACAGACAAAGAATATAGAGAGAAACAAAAATGAAACAGAGAAAGAATATAGAAACTACAGTATAATGGGAAAAAAAGAGAATTTTCCAAAAAGGTGAGTAGGAGATGGTCCATAATGTGAGACACTCAGAAAGGTCAAACAGGATGAAAACTGAGAAAAGGTCACTGCATTTGCTGATCGAATGTCACTGGTGACCTTTGGGAGATTGGTTTCTGTGTGTGGGGACTGAAGACAGAGAAAGAAATAGTGAGTAGTTTGTTAGGAAATGGAGTCTGCAGATGTGGACTGCTCTTCTCCCATCCGAAAACTCAGAGGGATGAGATGGGATGGTAACTGGAAAAAGAGATGGGAGCAATCTTGGACACAAGGAAACAGAGATCATGGAAAATGGAAAGGCAAGAGAAAATGTGGTTTCAAAACCCAGAAGGGATCAAAAGGGGAGGAATAACAAGCAGGTTTGTCCTTTGGAATGTGATCTCTCCTCTTTTTGAAAGCGCACAGCTTGCTTGTGCTGATCTGTAGGAAGAGAAATCTGAAGTTCTCAAGTCTACACCTAAGCCAGTCAACACGGCCATCTGAAAAACCAAATATGAATAAACTGCCAGAAAAATTGAGACACCTTCTAACGGGGTTTTCAGTCCCAGAGGAAACATGTCAAGACATGGTCATCCATTCTGACTGGAGAAGGTCTAGTCACTTAGGGAAATATCAATGTGGAAGAAACAGTATTATTTAAAGGCAGGTAGACGTACTTGGCTAATTCTGCAGTTATGACCTAGAAATTTTGCTAAATCTGCTTTTGCCATTGATAATAACTATTAAGGAGCTGGCATTTTCAGGTAGACACCATGCTCAAGTTCATTACAAATAAAACAACAACAATAAAACCATTTAAATCTCTCAAGGGGTAAAACACCACCCATTTTCACTTGTCTGTTTTCCTTATTCATCAGGAAACCTACAAAACCTTTTATCTACAGATGTTGCAGGAGCAAACTTCAGCCAGGTTTAGGTTAAATTGTCACAAAATTCCAAAGTAATCACACCTAACGGCCTCATGCTGCATGGAAGCTAGACCCAAATAACCCAATTTGCTCTGTCCATGGGCTCAAGAGAGTAGGCAGGTGTTGTTAACGTGTCTTGGTGATAAAATGCTTCCAGACATAGAATGTTCTCAGTAGCCCATTCCTTAAGAAATGCAGTGTAGAAGCTGATGGGTATTAGTCCCTCCCTCAGCCCAGCCCGGCTATGAGAATTGAGATATTAAAGTTTGATATTCTAGAGAAGCCACTTTCATCCTGTGTTTGATTCACAGGTGTTACTGTCTCTGCCCTGAAGAAGGAAACTGCTCACCAGCACCTGATAGCCCTATACAGTGGCCTCCTGATCAACCTGTTGACACCTGGCAGCCCTCTAGCTACACACCTCTCTAGGCCTCCTATAGTCAGCCAGACTTGGGTTCAAATCTCTATTATGTCACATTTCAGTGGTGAATTTCAGGCCACTTACTAAGCATATTGGAGACTAAATGTGAGCATAGAGCTCTTATGAGATGCAAACACATGTATGTAAAGCTCTTAGCAGTGGACATGATGCAGAGCAGGCAGCATAGATGGGGCTTGCTATTACCATTTAGCAGTCTGCTATTTTAAAGGCCAAGTAATTTAATATTTCTATTTTTTAAATTATTCTCATCTCAGGTGCCAGTAATTTGTGCACCTTGTGACAAAAGAAATGATACAGGGTTGTGCAAAGAAGCCTTACTTTTCCTTTCTTTCCTTCTAGTACCTTGGCCGTGTTCCCACAAGCATCCAGGGATATGTTTCAGGGATGTCTCTCGCACCATTGTCTCTACTCACACATGTGTAAATATCAGGGACTGTTTTCCCTAAGTTTGTGTGTATTGTTCTTGTTTTACAAAAAAAAAAAAGGATCATACTGTCTTTTAACCTTTCTCTATTTCATAAACCATCTCTCCAGGGTCAACATTACAAATAAATGTATTTTTTAAAAAGTCACATTATCCTAAATGACCAGTTAATATAATAAGTAAGTGATCAAACACTATCATTATTCACCCAACAAGTGTCCTATTGATAGAAAGTCAGACTACTTTAATTTTGTTTCTCTGGTATGTATGTTGTTATTAATGTAGTAGTAGGTGTAGTAGTAATATCCCATTATGGTCATAAAACTCATTCTCTTGTAATATCACCATTTTTTTTTTTAGTTGTAGGTGGACACAATATATTTATTTTATTTTTATGTGGTGCTGAGGATCGAACCCAGTGCCTCCCGCATGCTAGGCGAGCACACTAACACTGCACCATAACCTCAGCCCCCACCATTTTGATGAAAAAAACAGGATCCATAATTAAGTCCCACGTTCTGCATTATCCCTGATGCTTCCTCTGTATCCTTCCATCTACCTCTCCCTCTTTTCTCTCTTCTTCATGCAGTTCTCACATTCCTGGAAACAAGGGAGCTTAGAAGGTTTGTTTTCATTTCTGCCTTTTATTGGACCTCGCCTTCAGAGATCCTGTAGCCATTTTTATGACACAGTTGTAAGAGGATTTTGCAATCCCTAAGCTAAAGGTCCTATATAAATGAGTTAGCAGACTCTGTTTTTGATTGGCAGATATGTTGTCCCATCCCTGATGGACTCATTCTATTCCATTAGTTTCCCCAGGAAAATCAGAAATACAAACATTCCCTTAAGTAGATGGGAGCTCTTATTTTACTCTGGAGAAGCAAAATTGGAAATTTTTTACAATTCTTGTCATAAATTGAATATGTGGATCTCTAGGCCGAAATGTGTACACTTCTGGAGAGTTTAGTTCACCCTGTTTTTCCCATAGCCTCTGAGTCTGGTCATGGACTAAGCTTATTTTAAGGTCAAAGACCCAACATTATAGCCATCTTGCTCCCCAGGTTGGTGCTTACGGGTGGCCAGCAGTGGATGTGTGATATCATAGGCCAGAGATGGGGGAAGAGGATGGGACTGGTCCCTGGCAGGGGCCAATACTGGTGTCTAGAACAAGAACTGTCTCACACAAGCCTTATCCATGTGGCAAAAAGAGAATTACATTTATCTTGATTTACTATATTCTGTTCAACCTGTAGTGTTTGAGTCACTTGTATTTTTAAAAAGTCTCTCCTAAGCATTGAGTCAAATCTACCTTTTGTTATTATTTATGAACTACTTGTAATTCCAAGTGCCTACTCTGCCAGTCCCGGTTTTCCACAAACACACAGACACTTGCTGATTCTCCGTATCTTTTTTTTTTTTTTTTAATTTTTTTTTTTTTAGTTGTAGATGGACACAATGTCTTTATTTTATTGCTTTGTATGTGGTACTGAGGATCGAACCCAGGGCCTCACGCATGCGAGGCAAGCGCTCTACCGCTGAGCCACAATCCCAGCCCTGATTCTCCGTATCTTGAGAAACTGAAAGAGCAGAAGGTTGGGGGTGTCTGCCTGTGGATCCTCTCTGAGCACCTTCTCCCTACTCCTGGGGCAGGAGGCATGGAAGCCTCTACCAGTCTTTCTTGGTCTCTGTGCTTGTGCCTTCGCCTGGCTGGGTGTACTTGACATTTAATCTCCCTGTTATCTCCTCACCTATTCCAGGCCCACAGGAATCTACCATGCCAGTTCAGGCCAGCAGGAGATTGACAAAGAGCTTTGAAACCTTCTTCCTCATTCTGCCACCCTACCATCTCTGCTGTTTGATCTATTTCCTCCCAGAGAGCTACTGCTATGAAACACCAATTGAGAACTGAGTCCCAGTTCCTATGTTCCTAGTCATTCCTGAATTATCAAGAACATTCCCTGGAGATCACTCAGAGTGGAGAGAACAGCTCGGAAATGTAGGTCTTCTTCCTCCTTGACTTTCCCCAAAGTTCCTCGTCTCTCTTTGCCAGTCTTTTTATTCCTTCTGTTTGGGTTGCAAAAGGCACTAAATCAGTTGAAATTTATTTTCATCTCGGTGTAGATTTGCAGAGGCTGATTCCAGGAAGCATTTTTCTTCTCTTTGGGAAGGTGAAGGATATAGCCTTTCTGGCTATGAGCCGTGAAATGCCTTCGACAACTGGGTACTGATGGGGGCAGGGACCAGTGGGGAATCAGAAAGAGCAGCAAAGGCATCTTTCAGTGACACTTCACATCACTTTGTCCTATAATTCCCTAATAAATCATGTGACCAAGTACTTTATGTCAGTTTCCCATCTGCTGGGAGAGGCAGTATGTTTCATGGTGGCAAAGATCATGCTGTTGTACTCCAGTTCATTTTTGGATCCCCAACACTCTGCATATGACCTGTTATGCCATAGATGTTCAGTTAGTATTTACAGAATGAATGAAGGAACATCAAACCAGTACCTGAGGTCAGAATCTGACTGCCTACAAGCATGAGTTCTACCAACCCCAGGAGGGCTATCTGGTCTTTTGCGAGTCCAAGTCCAGAACAGTTGCTTGAGGTCAGGGCATCTAGAAAGAGCAACTGGGGGAAGAGGGGGAAAGCATCCAGCAAAAGGAAGAGATGGAATACCTGCTGACTAGAAGTTTCCTGGAGTGAGATGCCAAGTGTTCATGTCTGAGTATTAAGAATAAGAGTTTTTGTCTGCTGGAGCAAGATCCCAGCTGTCATCAATGGCCATTTTCTATACCTTAACTTGGGTTGAATTCATCAAGGAAAGTGAGAACGGAATCTAAATCCCATCCACTTTGCTCTTTCATTTGAAAAGGCTTTGTCTGTGTGCTTGGGTGCACGTGATTAAAATCCACAAGTGTGGCAAGCTCTCTTCGGTTTTATTCCAGGGTTTGTTATTCCCACATTTATGTGGGAGGCAGTACAATACAATGTTTAAGAGGGTTTGAAATCCAAATTCTGCCACTGGTTAGCTATTTTATCTGTTACTGAACTAAGTCTTAGATTTATTATCAGCAAAACAAGAGAATGTGCTTGTAATAAACATTTAATAAATGTTAGCATCTGTCACTGGTAGAGCAAAACACACCCCACAGTCTTGCCTCTGGTTAGTCAAACCAATTGCATTCATTCATTTACAAATAAGGATAATTTATAAATGAAATTTATAAATAGCATTTTGGGGATATTTCTTGAGCAACTGCTCTGTTCTACATACTGGAGACTCCACTCCACTATCTAAGCTCAAATTCTTGATCAGATATTCACTGGCTAGGTCAGCTTGGGCAAATTACCCTCTCTTTAAACCTCCATCTGCAAAGTAAGTGTATCAATAGAATTTAGAATTTGGAATTTTGGTCCTGGGTGGACAGAACCCTGCTTATTGGAAAAACCAAGATAAGACTGGTGCTATGGATGGGAAGACAGAGGATGGGCAGGCTGGAAGTACAGGCAGGCACCAGATGATGCAGCCTTTGGAGGCAAGGTAAGGATTTTGCAATTGATCCAAAGAGCAGCAGAAGCCATCTAGGAGCAGGGAGCAGGGGAGTGATATGGTAACTTCCTCTGACTGCCTTGTCTTTGGAACCATGAGATGAGATGAGGGCATGGCCCTCCGGCCACTGAGTCATCCTGATGCTTTCTCCTTCATGACTTCATCAGCTAAGCCATCTCAGCAGCCTCACAGTCAGGCATAAATCTTAGAAAACTCTGGGAGCTGAAAAATTTGTGTGCCCAACCATTCCTGTCTGGGGTTCCCCCACAAGAGAACATGCTTCTAGAGAAAAGTGGTAATGAAGTAGGACAGAAGAGACTGGACACCTGAGGAATTTTCAGGAAGCAGATTTATTGGCTGCAAGGTTCAGAGGTGGCTCTCGCCTAGGAATTCTTCCTCTGAATAATAAGTATAGAAATTATTTGAACTTTATACCCAGTGGGGGAAAGAGGGCTAGGAGGTTCATATGATGGATGCGTTTCATTCTATATTCTAGACAGACGGGGGTTTTACAAGTATTTTTCTGCAAACCTGGCATTTATAAACAAAGAGGAAGCTACCAACCACAATGCCTTCTGCAGATTTTTGCTGATAGCTGATGTCCTGTGCAAAAAATCTCTCTGATAAAAGAGGAACTTACATGCCACAAATATAGTGGGAGTTTCTGCTTAATTATGGTAAGGGTCTTCTGGATGTGGGTCTCTGGCCTGCTTCAGTAATTCTTATTTTTCTACTCTAATCAAACCCTCAGTGCTTAAATAAATCCACCAAAAATGGTAGATGTTCAGTATATCACCAATAGTGATTTTAGGTGCTGAAGACATCCAACCCAAATCATTTTTCATTCCTGCCATTATGGTTTTGGTGGGTGGGCCTGGGGCCTGGCTACTAGCCTTCTCTGAAGCCCTGGCACAGTGTGAGTCAAAGTTGTTTCTGCTTTTAGGCAGCTCTGGAGAAGCTTCCCTGAGACAAGATGCTGTGACACTGCCTTGCTTCATTTCTACACTTGGCTTTGAGCAGCTATTTGTTCCCTCCTCTGGTAGCTCTTTGAAAAGCTCCAGATTCCCTGGGAAGGATTGAAACCATTTGCATTACAATACATTGTATTCTGAGCCCAGTTGTCTCTGTACAGAGAAACCTGCCCTTGATCAAGCAGCATGACTGGAAAGGCACATCGCTGTCTTTGCTATGCCTGTGGAGTATGTTTGGAGAAAACACTGCATTCTCTATATAACAAATCACACCTGTCAGGTAGGCTGCCTGTCGTGGGGAGAATTAAGCGCAAGGCCAAACTCTGCAATCTTCCCTGGTCCGCAGCTGATTTCTGGAGGACTGATTAAACAGCAAATGCACAGTCTGTACAGACAAATATAGGTCATCTTCCCTCTTTGATGGCTGAATTGCTATCATGCAGGGGAGCTCCTGCCTGTCAGATCCCTAACAAGGTTTTGTTTTACATTCCCCAAACAAGCCGATTCACAGAACCTTCTGCCACCCACATAGGCTCCCACCTTCAGCTCCCTGCACAAACCTCTCGCCTCCTCCCTTGATTCAAATGCAATGATGGTACGATTCAATTCAGATTCAGTTTAGGGAATATTTTGATTTTCTGGGTGAATAATTCTAGAAAAGATATAGGCTTAGTCCTGAGTCCAACTAGCTTATTGGATTTATGTATTTAAAAACAACTTTGATTTGCTTCATAGCTCACTTGAAACTAACCTAGGCTCAATCTGATTTGGAAAATGAGTGCTGAGACTGTGACCCATCCCTACTTCCTGCTTGGTGTTCAGTGAAAGACCCTGTACCCCACATAGAAAGCTAAATGAAACTCAGTTCTAAAAGATAAATCTTTCAGTGTAGTGTTCTAAATGTGCCTGGGATCCAAGGACATTTGAAAAGGCCCCTTTAAGCAAGGAGTTGGACTGCAGCCAATTTAATAAAAACATCCTTACTTTTTTGGCAGGGACCATAAGAATAACCTTCCATAAACTAAGAGAAGCCTAGAGGGGTAGCAACTTCCCCCTGAAATTTGGCAGCAGCTCTAAGTTCTTCCAGGAAAAAGAGGAATTGGCTTTGCCTGATTCTAACTAATTATGATAGGCTCAATGCTTCTCTCAGTTCCCCTACAGTGTCTCTTTTCTCAGTCTCCTATTTTCTAGTTGATGATTGTTCTTCATGGAACAAATCACTGGGTATAATATATAATATGTGCTTGCTAGGGGTGAGTTGGATAAAATCTAACTCTTAGAAGTTAGGATTTGCTTTGGCTGCAATGAGCAGACATCACCCAAAGCAGGACCTAAACAAAACTGAGGTTGGTTTCTCTGTAGCATATAAGGACAGAGGTAAGCCATCCAGGCCCAACCAGTTTTCCCTCCGCCGTCTGGACTGATAGTCCTTATTCCCATCTGAGAAATTAGAAGGACATGTCATCATTCTTTTATTTTTAAACATATTCATTGAGAAATATAACACACATACAGAAAAATATACTCAAGTATTAAAGCCAGAATTAGACAGGCAATCAGTGTAGATAGGTAAATTGAGTCAGGTCGGATCAGGGAGGCCTGGTCCAACAGGTTGCTAAGGTAACTTGTCCCAAGGATTTGTTAATTACACCTGGGCCCTTCCCCTATCCCTGATATCTGTGTGCTTTTTGGCCATCCCACCAAACATCCTGGGCCTAATCATATACACAGGAAGGAGAAATAAAGGGAAGAGAGCCAGAGAACAAAGGAAGCCTAGGACATATAAAAGGGGAAAACACATGTACTTCTTGGGATACCAGGGTACCGTCTATGGACCCCTTCTCCCTCCCGGGAGAAGTCTACATTACCGTTACCTCTTTTTAAATAAACCCTGCTTACATGCTTGCCTTGATGTGCTTCTCTAATGTTTAAACTTCAACACGTGAAGGAGCAGAACTCGTCACCAGTAACCAGTGGTATCAGTATGAATGTCAGTCCATTATCAAAAAACTAACAAACATACAACCAATACACAAGTCAAGAAAGAGGATATCTGCGGCACTCCAGTTTTCTGTCAGATTCCTGCCTAATTTCTCTTACCTCTATCATCTCCTAAAAAGGAAATGACTTTTATAGTTGTCTGCTCCTTACTTTATTTTTTTATCAAATAAGTTTTACCCCTATAGATTACAGTTTCATATTGCTTGTTTTTAAGATCTTTACATATGGAATCATATAGTGTGTACTGTTATTCCGGATTTCTTTTTCTCTGTGTTGTTTATAAGATTCATCCATATTGTGTGTAAAAATGTTCTGCATTGTTGGTTAACTTTATAGTCAAGGAACAGTTGAATCTCACTGTCCTTTTAATTCTCATTTTCCTGATTTTTTAAAAAAAATTTTAAATTTCATATTTTATTCTCATTTAATTGGATGGGAAAAGGAAGGAATCACCAGTTACAGAGTTGTACTGTTCTGTTGCAGGGTGAGGGCTCCTGGGGAAATGGCAGGAAGCATGTATGGAATTCTCCATGGCAGGTTCATGTTCCAGGGCTCCCATCCAGGTACCTGAGGATCCTCCATGAAGATCACAGGTAGAGGGATCCACTGCTGCTCCTCAAAGGAAATGGAGGTACTGCCAGTCCTCAGGCTGGTACTCAGGGGATAAGAGGTCAGCTGCAGCATCTTTACAGAGAGGACCTGAGAGGTCATTGTCCTTCTGTCTGTATCCCAGGATCACTTCTTGGTCTCTCATTGGCCTCATGGATAGTTCAGGACAGATGCTGCAAACTTGTCAGCATGTGGGAACATTCTTTATGTCTCTCTGATTCAGATGCTGGGAAATTGCTCTTGATATTTGATATTACATGATTCTTCTTCTTCACTCCGAACTATAATTCATGTCCAAGAAATTCCCATTCTTGCAGGAAACTCCACATTTCCTGGTTATGCCATGGTTTAATTAAGTAAACTGAGGGCTTTCCTGATTTCTGGTTTTCTTTTCCCTTATTTAGTACCTGGGTATTTCTTAGTACAATTTCCCCATTTTTATTCCCAACTTTCCTCCTGGGATTTTTTTCACTGCAGTCACCGGGCCTTTTCTGAGTTCTGCAGAAGACTTGCACTTACCCTGCCCTAATGGAAACTTGGTGAGTCAGGAGGTGCTTGAGTGTAGTGTTCACTCCTCTCTGCTTCTCTGATTATTATTTTAGTTTAGTACTTTTTCATGTGGATTTTAGCTTGAGTAATTTTTTTTTTTGTAAATTACCTGCTCCAACCTGTTTCCTTTTTTTTTTTTAATTTGCTCCTTTTCTGTCTCATTTATTTGTAAGAACTCTTTGCATATTGTGGATACAGTTTATCAGTTGTTGTGATATAAATATATTTTTATATTCCATGGCTTTGCCTTTCATTCTCATGAGATTATTTTATGACAGTAGATGCCCTTACTTTTAATGTAGTCAAAATTAGCTTTATTGTGTGATTAGTGTCTTCAGTGTCTGTTTAAGAAATTTTTGTTCAACCTGAGATCATAAAGGAGTTTTACCATTGTTTTCTAGATTTGCTATTCTGTCTTTCATATTTATATCTCCCACCCTCCTAGGTCTGATTCTTATGTGTGTATGGAATAAGAACAAGTGTTTTCCCCACTGGCTATGCAGCAATTATAGAACCACTTATTTAAAAATCCATCATTTCCTCTCTCCCTTGCACTATCACCCCTTTTCATTAATTGGGTGTCCATACACATATGGATGTGTTTCTGAGCTTTCTAATATATTCCATCAATTTATTTGTCTCTCTTTGATTTGATACTGCATTGTAAAAATTGCTGTAGCTTTGTATTAGGTCTTAATATTCAGTAAAGCCTGTCCTTTCACTTTCTTCTTTAAGAATATCTTCACTTTTCTTGCCCCTTTGTATTTAATCAAAATTGCTCTATATATGTGCTATGACTTGAAATACAATTAAATAAACTAATACATTTTTAAAAAGCTACTTAAAGTTTTGGGGAAAAAAATTGGTTTATGAGGTTATCCATACCCACACATACATATGCATAAACCTCTTAGGGTCTTGATTGGAATTTCATTAAATTTGTAGATTAAATTTGGGGAGAACTGATGACATGGGTATAGTACCGCTTTTCGAATCCACACAAATGGCATATTTCTTCTTTTAATTGGAACTTTAATTTCTTTCAATAACATTTTCTGGATTTCTAGATTTCTAGATTTTTATAATAACCTATATGTAAAAAGTCTTTCATTGGTTATTCCTAGTTATTTGATAACTTCACTGTTATCGTACCTTAAAATTTCATTTTTTATTGATATAAATAAATGAAATGAAGGTTGATATTTTGATCTTCTAGCCAATAATTTTTTTAAAGCTCACTTATTCTAATCATTTCTCTGTAGACTTTTTGGGGAGAATCTTTTACTTATACAATTGCATTCATAAATAATGATTGTTTTATTTCAACCTTTCTAATCTTTATACCTTTTCATATTTTTCTTATACTTTCTTTCATTGCATTTACTAAGGTCTCAGCAAGGTTCAGTAGAAGCAATAATAGCTCTCTTTGGTTTGTGATCTCTCAGGGAAATCTTTCAACATTTCGCCACTACATTGATTGTTTGCTGTCAGTTATTTGAAAGCATCACATTTCAGACTAATAGTTACTTTCTATTCTCAGGTTTTTAAAAATCGTGAGTGGTTGTGGATTTTATCAACTACTTGCACTGTGTCTGTTGAGAACATCATATGATGTTCTCTTCTAATTTGTTAATGTGGTGAATAACACTGAATTTTTCTAATGTTAAATCAAGTTTTCTTTCCTGAAGTCAATCCAACTCACTCATGAAATATTCTTTTTACATATTGTTGAAGTTGGTTTGATAATATTTCACTTATAATTTTTGCATCTATGTTCATAAATGATATTAGCTTTTACTATTCCTTTCTTAGGGTTCTTTGCTGTTTTGGTTCTATAGTTATCCTGAGATCATAAGAAGATTTGGGAAGCTATTTTTTATGTACTGGCTGAAAGAATTTGTGTAAAATTCATGATATTTCTCTTTAAATAGTTGGTAGAATTCTCTAAGGGGATTCTCTGTAGGAAGACTTATGGATCCAGTTTCTTTAATGAATAAAGCTATGCTAATTTTCCACTACTCATATTAGTTTTAAGATGTATTTTCTAATAATTGGATAATTTCACCTGAATTTTCAGTTTCTTGGCATAATAACTTTTCTTTCCAATGTCTGTGGAATGTGAACTGATGTGTCTTTCTGACTTCTGCCATTTTACTTTTTTCAACTTGATCCAAAAAGATCCAAATTTTATTAATTTTGCTAAAAGGCCAATATTTAACTTTGATTGTCCCTATTTTATCACATAACATTTTGCTATATTCTTTTATTTTTAATGCACTTTCTTTCTAAAACCATTTGGGCTTTAATATCTTTGTTTTTTCTAACTTCTTTAGATGAATTTTAACTTTTTGATTTTTCTCCCAGTATTCCTTCTTTTCAAATAAATGTATAAAACTCTTTAACCACAGGTTTTTGTGTGATATTTTATTATCATTTAGATACAAACATTTTGTTCTTTGGTAATTTTTTTTTCTTTTTGACTTGTGAATTTTTAAGACATTTATTTATCAACTTCCAAGTAATTAAGGACTTTATATTTTTCATTTTTATTTATTTCTAGCTTAATTGTATTCTGGGAAGTATATATTATCTGTGTTTTCAATCTTTGAAATTTGTTGAGACTTCTTTTCAGCCCAGCATATGGTCAACTTCTGTTAAATTGTCTGTCTGCAATGTTCTATCTAAGCCTATTAAGTCGGGTAGAATAATCTGTTGCTCAATTCTATTTTATCACATATAAATTATGAATGTGTATAACTGAATTTTAGTATTTCTCCAGATTTTTTCTCCTTTTAAAAAAATTTGAAACTGTGCTTTTAGATATATATATGTATTAAACTTTTATATATTCTTGGTAAATTGAATTATGTATTTTGTAAAACTTACCTTTTCATCTCCATTGAAGCTTTTTGGCTTAAAAGTTTGATGTTAATGTGATTATACTATCTTATCTTGTGGTTAGTGTTTGCATATTGTATCATCTCTAATCATTTGTTAAACTTTCAGTGCTTTTATGTATTATGTGGGTCTTTCACCCTAAAGTTGGATTTTCTTTCTTTCTTCCTTCCTTCCTTTTCTTTTCTTTCTTTCTTCCTTCCTTTCTTTCTTTCTTTCTTTCTTTCTTTCTTTCTTTCTTTCTTTCTTTCTTTCTTTCTTTCTCTTAATACACTATGACAATTTTTGTCCATTAATTGGGGTTCTAAATCCAGTTGTGATTAAGGAAATTCCTGTTATATTTGGAGTTTTGATATTTTCTTTTCATCCTGATTATTCTTCATTTTTCCTTTTCCTCCTTTCTTGATTGATTTTGGATTATTTTTGTTATTATTTATTTTTCCTCCTTTATCTTGTCAATGAAGCAAGCTTTTGCTGCTTTATCTATTTTGTAGTTGATAACTTAGAGTTGCAACCAGTTCTAACATTAATTGGGACTTATAACCCCATCTCACACATTTCAGGGCCACAAGTAAACTCTAATTCTGTTGTCATAAATTTTGCTTATATATGTCCTAACTTGCAAGAATTATTTTAGTGCACTTTATATTCACTATGTTTACACATACATTAACCATTTTCTTTGCTTTTTTTCCTCTGAGTCTCAAAGTTAGTGCCTGCATCATTTTTTCCTTCCTTCCTTCCTTCCTTTCATTTATTTATTAATTTATTTCTGTTGAGGTCAGCTCAGTCTAATTGTTGCCACACTGAAAGGCAACATTAAAAGTTAAAACACATTCTGTTTGCCATTAAAGCTTTTCTCTTTTCTTGTATCAGGAGTTTTACTATCATTTGTATACCCACTGATTTATATTTATTATACTTAGGGCTCAAAGTCCCTTTTGAATCTACATTTCCATGTCTCATTGGATTTTGGAAAACACTCAGCCATTTACTTTTCAAATATTGCTTCTGTCTCATTTCTCTCTCCTTTCCTTCAGGAACTTCAATTATATGTACATTAAACCATTTAACTACTCTTTATGTCTCTTACCCTCTCTTCTGTGATTCCTCTTTTTATCTCCCTGTGTTATTTTTTTTTAAACTGTTCCATATATGGTCTTTACTATTTCACATGCACATACCTCTACATACATGTGTGTCTTTCTGGTTTTGGTATCAGGGTGATACTAGCCCCATAGAATGAGTTTGGAAGGATTCCTTCCTTTTCTATTTCACAGAATAATTTGACGAGTATTGGAGTTAGTTCTTCTTTGTAGGTCTTATAGAACTTGGCTGAGAATTCGTCTGGGCCTGGGCTTTTCTTGGTTGGAAGGCTCTTGATGGCATCTTCTATTTCTTTGCATGAAATTGATCTGTTCAAATTGTGAATGTTCTTCTGCTTAAGTTTGGGTAGGTCATATGTCTCTAGAAATTTGTTGGTGTCTTCAGTGTTTTCTATTTTACTGGAGTATAGATTTTCAAAATGGTTTCTAATTATCCTCTGTATTTCAGCGGAGTCTGTCATGACCTTTCCTTTTTCATCATGAATTTTAGTAATTTGGGTTTTCTCTCTACTTCTTTTCATTAGGGTGGCTAAGGGTTTGTCAATTTTATTTATTTTTTCAAAGGACCAGGTTTATGTTTTGTGAATTTTTTGAATTGTTTCCTTTGTTTCAATTTCATTGATTTCAGCCCTGATTCTAATTATTTCCTGTATTCTACTTCTTTTGGTATACATTTGTTTCTCTTTTTCTAGGGCTTTGAGGTGTAGTGTAAAGTCATTGATTTGTTGAGTTTTTCTTCTTTGAATAAATGAGCTTAATGCAATGAACTTTCCTTTTAGCATTGCCTTCATGGTGTCCCAGATATTTTGATATGTTATTTCAGAGTTCTCATTTACCTCTAATAATTTTTTAATCTCCTCCCTGATATCTTCTGTTACTCATGGCATCATTCAATAGCATATTATTGAGTCTCCAGGTGTTGGAGTATCTTCTTTTTTAAAACTGTCATTAATTTCTAATTTCATTCCATTATGGTCAGATAGAATGCAGGATAGTATCTCTATTTTTTTGTATTTGCTAAGACTAGTTTTGTGGCATAATATATGATCTATTTTGGAGAAGGATCCATGTGCTGCTGAGAAAAAAAGTATATTTGCTTGTTGAAGGATGGAATATTCTATATGTCTGTTAAGTCCAGATTATTGATTGTTCTATTGAGTTTTATAGATTCTTTGTTTAGTTTTTGTTTGGAAGATCTATCCATTGGTGAGAGAGGTGTGTTAGTCACCCAGTACTATTGTGTTTTGGTCTATTTGATTCTTGAAATTGAGAAGGGTTTGTTTGACATATATGGCTGCCCCATTGTTTGGGGCATAGATATTTAAGATTGTTATATCTTGTTGATGTATGATTCCTTTAAGCAGTATGAAATGACCTTCTTTATCCCTTTTCACTAACTTTGGTTTGAAGTCTACTTTATCTGCTATGAGAATGGAAACCCTTGCTTGTTTGTGCAGTCCATGTGAGTGACACATTTTTTTTTTCCATCCTTTCACCTTCAATCTGTGAGTGTCTCTTTCTATGAAATGAGTCTTTTGGAGGCAGCATATTGTTGGGTCTTTTTTTAAATCCAATCTGCCAGTCTATGTCTTTTAATTGCTGAGTTTAGGCCATTGACATTCAGTGTTATTATTGAGACATGGTTTGTATTCCCAGATATTTTGGTTTATTCTTAGTTTTTAACTTGACTGTATTTCTCCTTTGATTGGCCTTTCCTTTAGTATAGTTCCTCCCTTTGCAGGTTTTCATTGTTGTTTTTCATTTCTTCCTCATGGAATATTTTGCAAGAATGTTCTGTAGTGCAGTGTTTCTTGCTGTAAATTCTTTTATTTTTTGTTTATCTTGGAAGATTTTTATTTCATCATCAAATATAAAACTTAATTTTGCTGGGTATAAGATTCTTGGTTGGCATCCATTTTCTTTCAGAGCTTGGTATATGTTGTTCCAAGCTCTTCTAGCTTTAAAAGTCTAGGTTGAGAAGTCTGCAGAGATCCTATTGGTTTCCCCCTATATGTAATCTTATTCCTTTCTCTTGTGGCTTTTAAGATTCTCTCCTTATTCTGAATACCAGGCATTTTCAGTATGATATGCCTTGGTGTAGATCTGTTGTGATTTTGTACATTTGATGTCTTCTAAGCCTCTTGTATTTGATTATTCAATTCATTCTTCATGTTTGGAAAATTTTCTGATATTATTTCATTGAATAGATTGCTCATTTCTCATCTTTTCTACCTGCCTGCCCTCTCCCCTCCCCTTGCTCCCCTTTGCCCAATCCAAAGTTCCTCCATTCTTTCCCTGACACCGACCCCCCACCCCCATTATGAATCAGCTTCCACATATCAGAAAGCACCTTTGGCCTTTGTTTTTTGGGGATTGGCTTATTTAGCTTAGCATGATATTCTCCAACTCCATCTATTTACCTGCAAATGCCGTACTTTTATTCTCTTTTAATGCTGAGTAATATTCCATTGTGTGTATATACCACAGTTTCTTTATTCATTCATCTATTGAAGGGCATCTAGGTTGGTTCCACAGTTTAGCTATTGTGAATTGAGCTGCTGTAAACATTGATGTGGCTGCATCATGGTAGTATGCTGATTTTAAGTCCTTTGAGTATAGACTCAAAGGACCTAAATGGAGAGGGATAGCCTCTCCTTTTAGGGATATAGGGATAGTCAAAATGTGGTTCTTTTTTTTTTTTTTTTTTTTTTTTTGGTACCAGGTATTGAACTCAGGGGTACCCAACCACTGAGCCACATCCCCAGCCCTATTTTGTGTTTTATGTAGAGACAGGGTCTTACTGAGTTGCTTAGCACCTTGCCGTTGCTGAGGCTGGCTTTGAACTCATAATTCTCCTGTCTCAGCCTCCCTGAGTGCTAGGATTACAGTCTTGCACCATCGCACCAGGCTTGAAGTTTCATTTTTAAAATATTCTTTTCTATAGTTAAAATTCTGTTCTATTTAAGAAATCTTTGTTTATCCCAAAGTTATAAAACAATCCTCCTATGATTTATTTCCTTAAACTATATTATTTTGCCTTCATATGTAGATCTGCAGTCCACCTGGAGTTGATCTTTGTGTATGGTCTTAGGTTGGACTCAGGATTTATTTATTTATTTATTTTTCACAAGGACAGTAGCAAGACTATCCTACACAATGTTTTTGCTACCAACACAAGGGGAGGGGTCCCCAGGAGATTCCAGGCCCGGGTTTTTGGTATCTGGAGCAAAAAATTGAGCAAGAAGCCAGAGGTTTGCAGGGAAGGCAGAGGTTTATTAACAATGAAAGTAGCCCTCTGGGAGAGCAGAGTGGGCTGAACTACAAAGTAGTCCAAGGCCCAGTCTGCACAGTAGAGTTCTTCTCCCTTTTCCCTGGGTGGATCTGTGGTTGATTGGCACCTTGATTGACAGCTGAATTATAAATAGTTTTTTTCTACTATTGATGCTTGAGTTTCTTTTTCTTCCAGAAGATACACAGAGTAGGAGCAAACCACCATGCTAATGATATATCAAATAACAACAAGTTAAATTTAGTTCAATTCCTTGGTCTATTGTGAGTGCCTAAGACCTGGGGCTTTCCATTCATGGTCTTGAATTCCTCTTATGGTCTCTAGTTTTCTCCTTTTGATCCCAAGATGGCCCAGCTTCCCCTTACAGGAAAGGACTTCAGGTGAAGTTCTGCTGAGAGCCCTAAGGAGTGATCCCTTCTTCATACCTATCTCCTACCTACCACTTTCATTTATGTATCTTTCACCAGTAAAATTTTAGTCACAAGGCCACACCAAGAGCAAGGGAAGCTGGAAAAATGTAGTACTTGAGTTGAGAGGACATGTGTTTAGCTAAAATTCCAGGTTTATTTGGAGAGAGAAGAGGAGGATTCTTGCTGGGCCATATAGAGTCTCTACCAAGAACTGCTGGATGTTGCCACCTCATCTGGGTGGAGGCTGCAGGCCTTGGTGAACTTTGCTTTCCTCACTTATGCCTCAGCTCCCAGGATGCTTTTCTTTATCTAATTGCTAAACTTCTTTCTTTTTGGTACTGGGATTGAACTCAGAGACACTCAATCACTGAGCCACATCCCCAGCCCTATTTTGTGTTTTATGTAGAGATAGGGTCTTACTGAGTTGCTTAGCACCTTGCTTTTTCTGAGGCTGGTTTTGAACTCACGATCCTCCTGTGATTACCTGGAATAAAATCCACACAATTTTTAAGGGGTGTGTGTGTGTGTGTGTGTGTGTGTGTGTGTGCACGTACATGTCTGTCTGTCCATCTGTCTTTCTCCTGTTGTTTCTCTTTCTTTGGAGAACACTAATGCACACATGAGGAATTGTTTCTAAAGAATTTTTACAACTCAGTAAGACTAAAAATCCCAATTTAAAAATAGACATGAGATTTGAACAGATGCTTTGTAAAATAGAATGAGCAAATGTCCAGAAAATTCATGTAAAGATGTTCAGCATTGCTAATGATCAGAGAACTGCAAGTTAAAACCAAAATGAGCTGCTACCACATATTTACCAGAATGGTTAATGTTTAAAAGATTGACAATATGAATTTACCAAGAATCTAGAGCAGTTGGAACTTTCAACCTCTGCTAATGTTAATGCAACCTGATATCTTCCATAGCTCAATATATGCATATCATATAACACAGTAATTCCACTCACAGGATTGTACTCAAAATAATTGAACACATACATTTACACAAGGATATGCATGTGAATGTCCACAGCAACATTATTTAATAGCCCCAAATCTGGAAACAACCCATTTGTTTATGAATTGCTAAGTGGATAAAGAAATTCTGGTATTTCCTGCTACTTAGCAAATATTAATATATGATATAACTTGGATAAATCTCAGAAACCTACAAAGTGAAATAATTTAAGTATAAATGACTATATTCTACATGATTTATTTACATATAAAATTCATAATAAAGTAAGACATATGAAATATTTTGGTTTCCCATGGCATATGAAAATTATGTTCACACCATACTATAGTCTATTAAGAATGCAATAGCATTCTGTCTTAAAATTGTATGTGCTTTAATTAAAAATCACTTTATTGATAAGAATTGTTAATAATCATCTGAGCCTTCAGGAAATCATAATCTTTTCAATGGTGGAGGGTCTTGCCTCAGTGTTGATGGCTGCTGACTGATGAGGATAGTAGTCGTTGAAGATTGTGGTGGCCATGGCAAATTCTTAGACTAGGACAACAAAGTTGGCCATATTGATTGACTCTTTCCTTCATGAAATATTTCTCTCTAACATGTAATATAGGTTGACAAAATCTCGCCCATAGCAGAACTTCTTTCAACTCTGGAGTCAATCCACTCAAACTCCACCACTGCTTTATCAACTAAGTGTATGTAGTATTCTGAATTCTTTGTTGTCATTTTAACAATATTCACAGCACGTTCACCAGGAATATATTTTCTAGAAACCACTTTGCTCATTGGTAAGAAGCAGATGCTCATCTATTCAAGTGTTACCATGAGATTGCAGCAACTCAGTCACATCTTCAGGCCCCACTTCTAATTTTAGTTCTTTTGCTATTTCTACCACATCTGCAGTTACTTCCTCCACTGAATCTCAACCTCCTCAAAGGAGAGTTGAAATCAACCTCACCTAAATTTCTGTTAATGTTAATATTTTGACCCCCTCCTATGAATCATGAAGGTTCTTAATGACATGTACTGTAGTGAGTTCTTTCCAGAAGGTTTGCAGTCTGCTTTGCCCACATCCATCAGAGAGTGTGCTATCTATGACCACTATAGCCTTATGAAGTATATTTCTTAAATAATAAGACTTGAGAGTCAAATTTATTCCTTACAAAATGTATTTCTTAAATAAGAAGACTTGAAGGTCAAAATTATTATTATTATTCTGGGTTTTACAGAATGGATGTTGTGTTAGCTGGCATGAAAATAACATTAATCTCTTCGTACATTTCTATCAGAGCTCTTAGGCGACCAGAT
Organism: Geosciurus inauris; assembly: GCA_004024805.1. Lineage (NCBI taxonomy): Eukaryota > Metazoa > Chordata > Mammalia > Rodentia > Sciuridae > Geosciurus > Geosciurus inauris. Next base: position 30,500 of record PVHX01005025.1, on the reverse strand, counting down.
GCATTGTCGATGAGAAGTAATCCCTCGAAAAGAATCTTTTCTTCTGGTAAGAAGGCTCAGCAATAGGCTTCAAATATTTTGTAAACCATGTTGTAAGCAGGCGTACTGTCATTCAGACTAGGTTGAGGTCCCCTTATAAAATATACACAGAGATGACTGAATGTAATTCTTAAAGGCCCCAAAATTTTCAGAATGGTAAATGAATTGTTGACTTCAAGTCACCATCTGCATTGTCAGAGTCAGCCTGTCCTTTGAAGCTTTGAAGCCAGCTATTACTTCTCCTTTTCTTCTATGACATTCTCAAGAAATATACTAGTTTTAGTTCTTACAATGGGCTTATGATTTATTTTTTTGAAGATTTTGCAATTGAGATAAGGGCTGAGATTTATTTCTATGTTTCCTTTTACATATGAGTATCCAGGTGTTTTTTTTTAAATATTTATTTATTTGTTGATGTACCTTTATTTTATTTATTTATATGCAGTGCTGAGAATTGAACCCAGTGCCTCACACATGCTAGGCAAGCACCACCACCAAGCCACAACCTCAGTCCAAGTATCCAATTTTATAATGTAATTTGTTAAAAAGTATATCTTTTCTCTATTAAATTACCTTAGCATCTTTGTCAAAAAAATTAGTTGATCATAAAAATGTAGCCAGTTCTAGACTATTTTGTTCCAGTCAACTATATGTGTATCCTTATACCAATACTACACTGTTAATTATGTGTAGCTTGAAATTACATAGTGGAGTTTCTAGAACTGTTTTTTCCCCCAAAATAGTTTTGGCAATTCTAGGCCCTTTGTTTTTCTAGACAAAAATTCTAATCACTTTCTCAATTTCTTCTAAAAAGTCTATTAGTCTTTTGATTGAAATCTGTTGCTCTAAGTTACATTGAACCTATAGATCAATTTAAGGAAGATATCAGCTTAGGAGAACAGTCATCCAGTCCATGAACATATATCTCCATTTATTTAGGTCTCCCTTGATTTTCTTCTGTTACATTTTATAATTTCAGTGTATAGCTTTTATTCAAATTATTTCTAAGTATGCTATGGTAAATGGAGTTTTTAAATTTAATTTTCTAATCACTCATTGCTAGCATGTTATAAATGTAATTAATGTGTTTCCCCTTTTCTGCATATTTTTGTACATGCAACCTTTTGAAGTTCACTTATTAGCTCTAGTAACTTTTTTGTGTTAATTCTTTAAGGTTTTATTCACACCTGGACATTATCATCTGCAAATAAGAAGAATTTTTCTTCTCATTTTCAATATTTTTAAAGTTTAATTTCCTTTCTGCATTGCTCTTGCTAGAACCTCCAGTATAGAAGTGGTAATAGAGGATGTCCTTGCCTTGTTTGTGATCTTGAGAAGATATCACTAAGCTTCGCAGTGTTGTCTTCAGGATTTTCATAGATGCCTTTGACTGGATTTAAGAAATACCCCATCAATTTTTTCTTTGTGTACTAGGGATTGAACCCAGGGCCTGTTTACCACTGAGCTACATCCCAGTCCTTTTCACTGTTTTATTTTGAAAGAGGATCTTGCTATGTTGCTGAGACTGGCCTGAACTTGCAATCCTCCTGCCTCAGCCTCTTGAGTCTCAGGGATTATAGATGTACACCATTGTGCCCAGCAATTTCCCTGTTACTGCTAGTTTGTCAAAAGTTTTTACCATGAAAGGGAATTAAATTTGTATGTTGGAGGATGGGGGGATTCTGCATCTACTGAAATTTTTCTTTTGTTTTTTTTTCTTTTTTACTCATATAGTCAATTGCATTGATGAAGTGTTCAGTCAAATTGATTGGAGCTCCTCCTACTCTTGTTTTTCAGGACAAATTAATATTCTTTCTTTCCTAAATATTTGATAGAATCCAAGACCACTTCCCAGGCCTAGGAGGTTTTTTTGTTTATGGCAAGTTTTATAAAATTATAAATTTAAATTTCTTAAGTACTGTAGGTCTATTAAAGTTTTCTGCTTCTACTTGGGTCAGTTTTGGCAATTTGTGTCTTTCAGGGAATTTTTACACTTTTGTCTAGATCATCAAATGTATTGTCATAAAGTTGCCCACAACACTTTCTTATTATCCTTTTAACATCTGGAGGAGCTGTAGTGATATTATTATTGGGAGATATATTTTCCTCTTCTTGTCTTCTTGAAAGAAAACTTTTACATAAGAAACATAGATAAGAAAAGTATAAAGGGTTTATTTAGTGAAACAAAAATACATTTCAGGGAGAATGTGAATTGGGCCCCCCCAAAAAGAAGAAGTGGCATGAGGTTTTCCATATGGCCAGTTTTCATATTTGGTCTGGACACCTCCCTCTTCACGTTCTATGTATTTTGGGTGGCTTCTACAGTTTTCCACCCCATGGAAGAGTTTTTGCTAACTGTTAAGGGATTAAGATAGGGAATGTTAAGGCTCCTTAATTTAGCCTAATATGTTTTTGATGGCAGATGAGTACTGCAGAATCTTTGGCCCACTTGGGCCATCTAATACAGATGATGGTGGCAGCAGGGCCTTAGGCACAACAGGTTGGTAGTCCCCTGCAAGCCTCACCAGCATCTGGAGATTGACAGTTAATAGGTGTGAAGAGAGAAACTTAATGAGTTTTAGTAGACAGAGTCCCAAAAAGTTAAGCAAGAGGATTAAGAATAATGGTCCTATAAAGGGGAGAAGCCAGGAGAACCGTGACCAAGTCCACTTCCAAGAGGGCCAGTCATGAGCTGCCTTCTCTCTAAATTGTGATGCCTGGTTTCTTGGTTTACAATGTTTTTTAAAACCAGTCCTGATTTGTTCACCCAAAATAGCACTCCTCTTGGAGCATTATGCAGGCTCCTCCCTCTGAAGCAATGATCTTGTCTAAAGCTCAGGGAGTTGACCCACTCTAAGTGAGGGCCGCCACCATGGTGTCAACGATATCAGCAATCTCAAGGCAGGTCAGTGTATAGGAGTGGGATATCATGTAATTGTTTATAAAGAGTTGAGCAGGAGATGAGCCTTTGGAGCAATATGGAGTCTGAGAAGAACTATAGGCTTAACCATGGAACTGGTGTATTCTGGAAGATACAAATTTTTCTGGGAGATTAAGAAGTGTAGTAGCCAAAGGTCTTAATAGTGGTGACAGCAAGGTGAGCTTAGGCAAGGAAACGTTAATACTTCCCCAACCTCAAGGTCTGGATGTTTTTAAAAGGAAGGTCTGTTAGATCAGACTAAAATTTGATAAGGACAAACTTATGATTTGGGCATAATCTCTTTGGATAGTTATCATACACTTTTATATAAGACTCCATTTTAATTTTGGTAGAGCTGACACAAGTGCACATTTTAAGATAAAATTAAAAGAACCATTTTATTTCCCTTTTAAATGTCCTTGCATGACTGCTTTATTTCTTTGTCTTTTCTTTTACTCTCATATTGGTACATTTGTCTTTAGTTATACTTTACTGTTGGGTGTTTAAGACCAAGTAGGTGATCCCAATGTTGACCAAAAATTAGCGGGTTTTGGTTTGGTTTTATTTTACAGTTAAGGTCAGCCAGGATTTCTCAGGTGCTAATTTTAGGAACTTGAGAGAATTCTCTTGGCTCCTTCAGTCTTCTACCAATTGTGCTTTCTGCCTGGATGGGTCAGAGTCTTGCTGACCACATGTTGTTTCCCTTGGAAGCATTAGGGACTTTTTTCTTCTGCAATGACCCTCCTCTTTAAAGAATGTACACTGGTTGATTTCCTATTCTTTAAGAGCTTCACAATTCTCATGACCAGCAGGTTGAGTGATTCCTGATTGGGTTCCATCATTCCTGGTTGACCTTGGAGGGCAAGGGTCAAAACATTCACAAATGTTTAGCCCTTTTATTTTCTTTGATTGTTGTCTCCAAGTCTCAGTTGTTGAACATTCAGTCAGTTCCGCCAGTATTGAAGTGGGAGTGGTGCATTTTAATTTTATCTTTTATAATTTTTTAGTTACCTTTCCATTTAATCAGGGTCAGTATTAGTATTGGGAGTCTGTATCATATACTATCTGTCCTGTAAGTTATGGCTTCTTATTTCAAATCTACACAGGTTATTCTGATAGAAGTTGCACTTCTGCAAAATGCTATCAAGCAAGTTATAGTTTTACGTGGAAAAAATGTTTATTTTGTGATTTTCAGTGAATTCCAAGCATTTGGCTACATCTAACTATCTTTGTTCAAATATGATGGCCAAATATATACATAGCCATACACACACACACATACACACACACACACACACATATATGGCATGTTTAGCCTTCAGATGTATGCACAACTTGAGTCAGATACATAGGGTTTCAAATATAACCTAAAATAATAGTTATTTATTTAGAGTTGAAAAGCAACCCATTTCAAAGATTTAAAAGATTTAAACTTTAATTCTTTTAAGACTTAGTTTTCCTAAGTAATGAAAACCTAATAGACACAAGAAATTATTTTGATAAAACACATCTTTATTATTTATGTCAGTTCTTTACAGATGTTATTAATAATGCATGTTTTAAGAACACTTTGTTGCTTTAAACATGAGAATTAGATCCAGGGTTATACAGAGATACAGGTAAATAAGTTTGACAATTTCTTGTCTGTCTTTTTCCCCTTTGAGGATCTTTCACCCTCTTCAACAACCAGCTCTACTGCCTGACCTCACCTTCCTACTTCCGAAGCTGGAAAGTCTACAGGTATTTTCATGTAACTCCATCTGCCTCAGTGCATACAGGTTAGCCCAGGCTGAAAGCCCTGCAAAGGGGACCTTATCTGTATAGCTCCCTGGGTCCTTCCTCCAAGCTAGCAGACCCCTTGCCTGCATCTGCCTATTCTGTTTACTTGCTGGCACCTTCAGAAAGGTGGGTTTTACATCCTGTCCAGGATGAATGGTTGTTTTCTCCAGGAGATGGGGTTTACCTTAATCCGTCATACCCAGAATCAGAAATTCTCTCTAGAATCTCATTAGGGAGGCATACAGAGAAGAAATCCAATGGCAGAGAGTTAGAATTCAGATTGACCTACTCTTCTACCTGACATAAATGTTTCACCAATAAATGTCCTATATTTGACCCTTGGATATGAGTGACAGTATGAAACTTCCTCTCCTCCTATCCAGAGTGCCCATGCACAATGGCCTTCAGAGCAGGGGCTTCAAAGTGGGCCCAAGGCACATATCTACACTGACTGCATTTAGAAAGTTAATGGTATGGTCAATGGGACACGAATCAGGCCTGGCAATTAGAACGTCAGTTCCGATGAGGAGGAACTCTCCTAGACCCTAGTCTCCTGTGTTCCTCAGTAAGGACAGCATACATATATATGGTGCATACATACATGTATATATAAGGTACTATAGAAATAGATAAAGGAGAACTAGTAGGAGAGTCCAGAAGCTGGGGAAGATTAAACTCACACTTGGAAATAAAAACATAAAAAGCATTGGAGTTATTAGGAACTGATTTGCTGAACCATTTGGGGAAAAAAAGTTAGGAACAAAAATGTTGGCAGAGAGAGGCTGTTTATTGGTCCATTTGGGGCGCACATCCCACAGGGAGGAAACAACTGGGTTTTGAGTGCCTATAGTCTTCTGGCATTGCTGGGGCTGCCACATGGCCCCCTGTTGGACAGAGAAGAAAACTGAGCCTCAGATAGTTTTTATCACCTGCCCAAGATTTCTCTGGTGGGACTTGCCAAAGTCAGAATAGGATCCATGAATTGCTTGGCTCAGCCCAGGTGGGGAATCAGTGTGTGGGGCAGACTTTGACCCATTCCCTGCATCAAAGGTCTTTTCTAGGTCTTAAGATGGTTAGTGGATCTTTATTACCCACTCAAGAAAGCAAACTGAAAGATAAATGAGCAAGACTGACATTGCTAAAAATTAACCATGAATCTCAATTTATTTAAGGGAGAAAGAAAGAAAAGAACCCATTTGCACATTTTAGTGTCTTGATCATTATTCATGACAAATTATGTGAGTCACTCCCTCATAAATTATCCTGACCCATCAGTGGGAGAGCTCAAGGGCTGAGAAATATCTACCCTGAGACAGGGAAACAGCCCATATTTGGATGCAGGCACTCAGCAGGAAAGAAGCTGAACCCTTTCCTCCCTGCTTTGCAGCCGAGCAATAAGAAGCAGCCAACCAGAAGCTTGGTTTCTCCTTTCCACCTCCAGCCCCTCTCCTCCTCCTCAGCTTGCTCCTTGCCTGCAATCAATCTGGTCTTTTAGAGCTATTGACCAGGCTGCCCGAAAGCCATTGCCCAAATTCCATCTCCTCTCAAATCCATTTTCCCTGCCTCAGAGAGAGCCAATTGGATTTCTCAATTATCATTATAGAGTTGTGAGCTTATGTACTTCTAAGAGGTAATACGGTGTAAGTTTCTTTTCCATGGAAATGTCATATGGGCTCCTTTGGGGAGTGAATGGAATATTTAAAATACTTGTTCCTTCTCTGTGGCCCATTAATAGGGATGTAAAGGTGAAATGTACTGCTCAAGCTGCAGTAGAATCCTCTATTTTTTAAGAACCTCTAAAGCGGTTTGCTTCACTGATAGCGTTGCCACCCAATCTTGTGTTATCTATTTCTCTTTCTACTTTTCTTCCTGGTTTTAAAAGTATATAAATGGGCACATGAAATTTCACATATCATTGACACACATAGAATGATTTTGGTGATGTTTTAGCATCTTGAAGAAATAATTAAATCAGTATTGCTTGTTTTCAGTTATTGATGTTTTTTAAGTAAAAGCAACTACCATTTATTGGTCATTTATTCTGGGCCAATCCATACTTAGGCACTTTAAAAGTGCTATATAATCTTTTTTAGGTGGGGAGGCAGGGTACCAGGGATTGAATTCAGATGCCTTCGACCACTGAGCTACATCCCAGCCCTATTTTGTGACAGAGTCTCATAGCTTAGCACCTCACTTTTGCGGAAGCTGGCTTTGAACTCCTGATCTGCCTATCTCAGCTTCCTGAGCTGCTTGGATTACAGGTGTGTGCCACCATGCCTGGCATAATATATAATCTTAAAAACTAATTTTTTGCTAATAAAAAAATGTCAATACATCCTTCTTATAAAATGGCAAACACTTTTAACAGTGAAACCAAATTTGATTGCAGTGCCTGTCTTCACTACCCCAAAGACTTTCTTCTGTTTCTCTAGAGAGTTTCTCTACTCCAAAGTAACACCTTTTCCAGTGTGGTATGTCTTTACAGAATTTTCTATGCATTTACACACACAGATTCCCATAGAAGCAAAATAGTGCTTTGTGTGTGTGTTTATTTTATAAATAGAGTTAACTATCTGCTTCATGCTGTAATTTTCTTTTCACATTCAACAGTATATCTTGGGCACTTCCTGGTGTTGGTAAGAGTTTTGGATCATTCTTTAAATTCCCATTTTGTTTTTCCTAACAAGATAGTTTCAAATTTTATTTCACTATTCCTCTATTAAAGCATAATTAGGTTGTTTGTTCTCTTTTCCTTTTACACACAAGGGAGAATTTCCATATTCCTTGTAGTACTTGGTGTCTTTTAGCTTCCTTATTACCAACGAGGGATGGAAGTTGGCCAAGCTTAGTGTGTAGATTAAGCAGACAAGATTTCAAAACCTCACTTCTAGTGTAAGATTACAGACAAGACTCTCTGCATTTTATTCTAAGGCTGGTGGGGGAAAAAGCTAAAAATACAAATGATAAACATTGAGATTTCACCTCCGGGATCAGTTACATATTTTTCAAACAATGAAAAGGACAACCAAACCCTAGGATGCACATATTTGTCATTTTCATTTTGTTTTCTTTGTGTTTTTAATTAGAAAGCACCAGAAATTTCCTGTAGAGATGAGGAAAACACACTCTTCTTAATTAAGAAGAATGTGTTAGGTATGTGGAGACCTCATTCTTTCCAGACGCTCCACGTAAATGCTAATTCCTATGCACAGCACAGGCACGGGCTGCGTCCTATGGATTCAGCCCTGGGGGTGCTGCAATCCTCTCATGGTTCTGCATCTCAAGGAGCTGGAGCTGCACTTCTGCCCTGCAGGCTTCTGGAGAACAAAACACAAACATTTGCATTTATCTGTTCAAAATTAATAGCTTTGTTTAGTGGGAGGTTTTATATAAACATGATTTATTTTCATATAAGATATTCAAACATTACGGAAATGTAAAGAAGAAATTCATAAAACTATATTCCCCGATGATTTCTCTGCCCCAATGTTAATTAATATTTTGATAAGACTCTTCCAGACAGTGCAGTGTCAGTCATTCTGCCTCTGAAAAAATGCTTTTCTATGAATAACTATAAGTAGTTTTTTTCTTATGGGAATAACTAGTTTTATTCACACCACAACACAGTCTACAGATCTTTCTTTAAAAATACTAATAGATGTGATTTGTCCTTGTTATTGACTATGTCATAATCAATCACATGGTGGCATGCTACATTTGATGGCTCACTCGTTCATTCCTTCATCCATTTGTCTCCCATATCTTTGTTTTGTGACTTGTTACATGACAGGCAATATACTAAGCCCTGGGCAAAATGGTGAGCAAGACAAGCCCAGTATGATGCCCTTAGGAATTTAGTCCAGTAGAGTAAACAAATAGCAAGAACGATGTGTGATAAGTCTTATGGTACCTAGTTTAAGAGGTGTGGTTAGGGAGGCTTAGGTGACAGAAGTAATGACCATGCTAAGTCACAGAGAATAAGAGGAGCTTGCAAGGCAGTAGAATGGACAGTGGTTAAGCCAGGGGGAACAGTATTTGCAAAGACCTAGAAATGAGAGTGCACCAAGTCATTCTGCAAGATGAACTTATTGCATCCAGCTGGAGCACAGTGTTCTGGAGGCGAGGGGAGAGATGACAGTGGTGTAGGCTGTCACATTAGCCTTGCTCCATGACCCTCTAAATTCCAGGTCTGGAATTTAGTGAGGAGAATGGTCAACACAGAAGATTTGGGACATCCAAGGCAGCATGAGGATCAGAAGTGTTCCCCTGAGAAAAGAAAGCAGTAGCACAGCCACCAGTTGTGGGACACCTCATCCGAGGAAATAGGCCCGCACAGGAGCACCCTGCAGAAGCAGGTCTCTCTCCTCATTAGGTGGGAGAGGTACTGGACCATGGCCCCCAGTTCTAGCTGCTGATGGGAAGACTACTGGTTGAATGTCTCCTAAGCTTGGGTTCCATGGCAGAGAAGTCCTTGCCTGGGCTGAGTGATCTTTCTAATGGTGTTTCTTGATCTTTGAGCTAAGGACACTCCCTTTCTGAAGTCGGGGATCTATAGGACTGGTGGTAGTTGGCAGTGATGGTGATACCCATGCTTACCACACCCACTAGAACAGAAACTAAGAGGCCAAAGGCAAGGAAGTCACTTCAGGGAGACATTTCTTCACAACTTTGATCTCCCCACATAGCTATAAAGAGCAGCTCAGGTGTATGCGGGAAGCAAAAGTACTGATCTCTGCAAGAAGACAGGCTTCTCTTCCATTACCTCCCTTCAGCAGGGAGAGGAGAGAAGCCACAGATAAAGTGCTGTCACTGCCCTTCTAAAGCCCTGGCTAGGCAGAGTCCACCAGGCTTCCAAGTCCACACAGTAGCAGGCTGTGGGGCCTAACCAGACATTGTGTTAGGATTGCTGGCTCTGACGGTCCAAGGGTTAACTGGCAAGATTCTGATCTTAATTATGGGGATAAGAACTAATACAGGGAATCAGACAATAAACAATAATTCATACTTTTTACATTTAAAAGTACCTTTCTGCCAGGCATAGTGGTGCACACCTGTAATCCAAACCACTCGGGAGGCTGAGACAAGAGGATTGTAAATTCAAGGCCAGCCTCAGCAAGTTAGTGAGGCTCTAAGCTACTTAGTGAGACTGTCTCAAAATGAAAAAATAAAAAGAGCTGGGGGTGTAGCTCAGTGGTAAAGTGTTCCTGGGTCAAATCCCCAGTACCACCTGCCCCCACCAACCAATGGAAAAAAAATACCCTTCTTTCCTCAAGGATAACTTTGGGGCGCTTTTGGAATTTGGGAAATTCTCAGCAAAGGAAATTCTGGCAAACAAAGATACAGCCATGGTCCTGTTTGCTTTCTAAATTCTGAGATTCTCTGAGCTTTGTGGTTAAAACACCTATTTTTCTCTCTGCATTGAACAAGTGTGTTAAGTGCCTAGCAGGATACCTAGGTAAGTTGGGCACTGTCCAAAGTACCAAAGGAGAAAATAGCTTCGATCATATTAGGACCCCAATAGTCAGGTTAGAAGCAAATCATTCTAAGACAGTGGGAAGGGATTTGAAAATGAATTAAATTCCAATGTGTGATACTACAGGTAGCTTGTACATTAGAAGGAAATGTTTACTGACTATCTATTATACCAAGAAATAGAAAAGATAGATATTTGCACTTCCATTGAGACACATTTAAAATTCCCCAACACCTATTATATAATCTGCTAAGCAATTTACTCAACTGTTTTGAATTCTTTTCCTGAACAGGTGATTATAATGATATTTATTCTAGTCTGTGTAGGTTTGTTTTTTCTGATAATTTGTAGTTGTTATTTATCTCTTGTTAGTTTTTTTGTTGTTGTTTTGAAGGGATGGAAACAACAGAAATTATACATAAGATATTATAATCAATTTCTTCTGATTTTTTAAATAAAATTCAATTTTCTTCTCCACTGATGTAATATACAAATCTATAGTCTTGAAAAATGCTTGTGGTACAAAATATATTAGGTAGTGTTACTCTGCTTTCAAAGTCATAGAACTGAGTTTTCAGGTTAATTAAATATACTGGTTAATAAAAAGCTACCACATATGTAATACATCTAAAATATAATAAAAGGTGTGTCACTAAATTAAGATCAAATGTATTTTTTCTTTGCCTTAGGAGCTTAAGATGTCTTGAGGGGCGCCACTATTGGTCATTTCTTACTGTCTCTAGACGGTAATACTACCTACTGGAGAGTTTAGATTAGCCAGATGCCATGGCTTTTGCTCATTTGACATTTTGGTATTCAGAGAGTCGCTTTTCAGGACATTAAATCAATAGGTATTTTAGGTATATTTGAACAGCAAGTACACACATGATAGCCTGGGTTAAGAGTAAACAGGCCAGGTGCAGTGGTGCATACCTATAATCCCAGCAGCTTGGGAGGCTAAGGCAGGAGGATCACAAGTTCAAAGCCAGTTCAACAAAAGTAAGGCACTAAGCAACTCAGTGAGACTGTCTCTAATTAAAATATTAAATAGGGCTGGGATGTGGCTCAGTGGTTGAGTGCCCCTAATTCAATCCCTAGTACCAAAATAAAAAAATTTTAAAAAAAGAGTAAATGGAAAGCTGGATAAGGTGACACATGCCTACAATCCAAGCTATTCAGGAGGCTGGTGCAAGAGGATTGCAAGTTTTGGGGCAATTTGGTGAGACTGTGTCTCAAAATAAGAAATTTTTAAAAAGGGATGGGGATATAGCTCACTGATATAGTGCCCCTGGGATCAATCTCCGGTATTGGGGGTAAGGGGAGGGGAGAAGAAGAGAAGGAGAAGAAAAGGAGGAGAAGGGGATAGAGCAAGAGAAATGGAAGATGTAAAGACCAGTTGTGAGGCTTCAGGATAAATTCAGACAGGAAAAGGAAAAGGTCTCCATGAAGCTGAGGGCAGTAGAAATGAAGAGGAAAGGGTTAAAGTAGGACAAATAAAGGATCCAAAGAGTAAGGGGAAGGTGCCAAGCAAGGATGCTCAAGTTTCAAGGCAATGTAGGTGTTTGCATTATGGGGAAAATAAGGCATTTGGCATTTACTATTGAGACCATGAGCATCTAAGAGACTCAGCTCCTTCCTACTGGCCACATTCGTGCTCTATTTCCAAGAGCTCATGGCCAGGATTTGGTTAATCATAGAACTTTTCTTCTGAAGTATACTTGCCTTTTGTCTTTCCCTTTCCCCCAACCATGAGTTCCTTGATGGTGGATCTTTGGCTTTCATCTTTACATTCTTAAAGACCTAGCACTGTGCCTGGTGTACAATAGGAACTTATTAAATGTTTGAAAAAGGAAAAATGTGAGCAAAATCAAAGAAATTGAGAGATTGAGTAGAGAAGTGTTTTTATTAAATTTGATATTCATCTGAGAATTTAATAACTGAAATAAATTCTAGAGCAACATCTTTAGTTTACAAAATGCTAAACTGAGACACAGGGGCAAAAGAAGCAGCTTGTCCAACCAAGGTCAAGTTGAGGCAGTTAGAGGCAGAAGTCAGGTCAGAGGCCAGGCTTATCCTTTACTCTGTTCTCGCCCTGTCTGGTGAGCAATCCTGCCTCCATTCAGAGAACAGTGCCTATTTTACTTTGCCCAAAGTAAACAAGATTTGAGACACAAGGAAGTAAATGTGTGAACAATATCTTTTAATAAACAGAAAGTGAGCCATGATGATTCTAACAGGGTAAGGTTCAAGCCCATAAGACTGAACACAGAACATAGAGGTTGGCTATAGGAAGTTGAATTTTTAAGATTTGATTAAATTTTTGATATATAATACAACCACATAGCTTGAAACCTTAAAAGAATAAACATGTATAAGTAAATAGGCACAGTAAGAAGTTTCCTTGTCTACCTTCTCCCCCAAACCACCCAGACTAGTTTCTACCTGTAGCACAGGTATACACTATTCTTCATTTCTTATTTACCTTCCACAGTTTCTTTATGGTTATACAAGATAAACATGAATAAATATTCTTATTTACCTCCACTTTATTATACAAAAACTAGCATATTGCACATACTGATCTGTGCCTTGCTTTGCTTAAAACTTAAAATATATCTTCAAGAACTCTCATATCAGTACCCAGAGAATACCTTCAACTACAAAGCATTCCATTGGATGGATGCATAATTCAATTAAATGGCCTCTTATTGATGAGTGTTTGCATTATTTCTAATCTTTTGATGTTAGAAAAAATCCTTTAATGACTAACATTGTACATACTCCAAAGGCTTCACATTTGCAATTTCGACATATTGCCAATTACCCTCCTAGTGGTTGTGCCAATTTACATTCAGGTCCTCAGTCTGAGAGTACCTGATTCTTTACAGCCTCCACATCAGAGTGTTATCCAAATTTAGGTTGTTAGTCAATCTAATGGATGAAATTTGTATTTCAGAGTAATTTAATTTGCATTATTTTAGTAATGAGGTTGACTATCTTTTAGATGCTAGAAAATAGAACTAAAGAGTAAAACTAAAACAGGATCTATTTATACCAAGATGGAAAACTAGCACTCAGTTGGCCATAGACGATGAGACCTCAACCTCCCCTGAGAGACACTTGGGACGAGACCACCCCTCAGTGTAAGCACTTCACATGGATTAGCTCATTCAAATTCACACGTCTTTGAATGATAGGCCCCTGGAATCCCCATTTACGGATGAGGAAACTGGAATTGAAAGAGAGCAATTTTCCAAAGATCTGGTAAGTGACAGAGCAGAGACTTGAACTTAGGTCTGGAGCACTCCAGGATCCTGGATTGCAACCACTAGCCTGCACTGTTTAAAATTCTGTATTTATGCATAGAGTTTGAATTAGGTCATTTGTATGCTGTTCTTCTCCCATTGGATTTATGCTCGTCTCCCTGGCCTAGCCATCTTCCAGCTCTGCACTTGGTTTGGAAGGACGTATTTTTTCTTTAATGTAGCTGTGGTTCATTGCTTTTCCCTGTAGAATTTTGAGATGCTGCAAGTTTACTCTTGGGCAGACTCTCCTTTTCTGCACTTTACCCTTTTCTGCTGGTGTCTTGATAAAAGCCACTGTGTTTGTAGAAAATTATAAATATTGATCTGTTTTCTTTCTCACTGTCATATAAATATAGGAGTTGGAGCATGGGGCTGCATAATGCTAATAAAAAGGCAGCTAGGGAATATGTATTATTTTCTTGATTATATATAAGGAATGAGCATAATCATGTAAGAATAAAATAATGCCAGACCAGATGATTTTTAATCTCCTTATTAAATACAGATGGACTTTTCTAGAATTACCTGCAAATATTAGTTGACCCCAAGTAGAACTATTATATTGGAAATAATGGGGAATTTAAAAGTCAGTTTTCAAGATATGTAGCAGATGTACCTGAGCAACCATAGCCAGAGTGAATTGCTAGTCTTCCACTGAAGTGGCACTCACCCTGCTAGAGTGGATTGAGAGCCCTATCAGCAACATGTATCTATTTAGGAAAATAACATTTATTTGCTTCTCTCCTTTCCAGTTTTGCAAACTCTTCCAGCTTCCTTTGATCTCAGGATTGCATCTGGGCATCTGCTTTCTTTCCCAGTAGCTGCACCCAGAATTCTCTGACATCCCAGGATAGCACTTCTACAGGATGCTCTGCCTTCTCCATCTGACCCTTGCGGTTCCTCCTGCTGTCCTGAAACCTCAGTACTGCTGCTGTAGGAAAGTATGCTATGTGAAAGCCTGGTCCCAAACTCATAAAACTTACACCAGCAGAATCTGAGCTTCTCAACCTTGGGTGATAAATGTCCTGGAAACCAAGGCCCAGGTTAAGGCTGATTCTAATCAAAATCACTGGGGCAAAGCAAATCCACAAAATTGCCATGAAAATGCACTCAAATGCCTGACATGCAGTTCAGTTAAGGAACGAAGAAATCTAAAGAATTATCACCATGCCATTTACCTCATCCTAAGAGTTTTCCTCAGAGCTGTGGTCTTCTCTCCTAGGTAGAGGTAGGTGAGGAAGAAGGGCTTGGCAGGAAGAGAGAGAAGAGGAATCAAGACATAGGCACTTCTATTTTCTTTTCTACTTCCACTGTGAACAACGTCCTTTTACTTTAAATGGTGATTTTCTCCTTGGCTGCACACTGGAATCACCTGGTGAGTTCTTAAATACTGATAGCTGGATCCCATTAGATTTGGATGGTCTATGGTGCAACCTGAACACTGAGTTGCTTAAAAACTCCCCAGAGGCGTGCATCCATGTTCATAAAAGCACTGTCCACTATTGTGGACACCTATTGGAATGAGTGGATAAACAAAATGTCCACACATACACACAACCGTGGAAAATTACTCAACCTTAAAAATGAAGGAAATTCTGATACATGCTACATTATGGATGCCCTGTGAGAACCCCCTGGGGTCTCTAGCTTTCTTCTTATGAATTATAGAGTCCAAATTTCAATGGTTAAGAGTGTTAAGGAGCCAGGCGTGGTGGTGTTATCCCAGAGGCTCTGGAGGCTGAGGCAGGAGGATCACAATTTCAAAGGCAGTGTCAGCAAAATGAAGCACTAAGCAACTCAGTGAGACCCTGTCTCTAAATAAAAGACAAAATAGGGCTGGAGATGGGCTCAGTGGCCATCAGAGTAGTTCAATCCCCGGTACCTCCCCAAAAGTGTTAAGGATACAAACTTGAATAATCTCCCCCAAGTAATTCTCAGCTCTGCTTCCAGGTTTCCTTTCTGCCTGGAGGGACTTCTGCTCCTTCACTTTTTGCTACAACCCTCCTCAGCATTTGAGGCTCCTATTAACTTTCATCTCTTCCAGAAAACTTTTCTGGATTCCCTTCTTCATCCTCATTCCTGCAGTAGTCCCCTGCTTCCTGGCAGCTTGTTATAATTAGTTGTGAGCATTGGGGCTCTTCCTAGGGTAGGGTATGTAGATCTTACTCTTTTAAAAAATTTTTTATTTGTCCCAATTAGTTATACATGACAGCAGAATGCATTTTGATTCATTGTACACGAATGGAGCACAACTTTTCATTTCTATGGTTGTACACGATGTAGAGTCACACCATTTATACAATCAGACATGTACCTAGGGTAATTATGTTTGTCTCTTTCCACCATCTTTCCTACCTGCATGCCCCCTCCCCTTCCCTTGCTCCCCTTTGCCCAATCCAAAGTTCCTCCATTCTTCCTCTGACACTGCTCCCCCTCTGCCCCCATTATGAATCAGCTTCCACATATCAGAAAGAACATTTGGCCCTTGTTTTTTTGGGATTGGCTTATTTAGCTTAGCATGATATTCTCCAACTCCATCTATTTACCTGCAAATGCCATACTTTTATTCTCTTTTAATGCTGAGTAATATTCCATTGTGTGTATATACCACAGTTTCTTTATTCATTCATCTACTGAAGGGCATCTAGGTTGGTTACACAGTTTAGCTATTGTGAATTGAGCTGCTGTAAACATTGATGTGGCTGCATCATGGTAGTATGCTGATTTTAAGTCCTTTGAGTATAGACTCAAAGGACTTAAAAGGAGAGGGATAGCTGGGTCAAATGGTGGTTCTTTTTTTTGGTACCAGGGATTGAACTCAGGGGCACTCAACCACTGAGCCACATCCCCAGCCCTATTTTGTGTTTTATGTACAGACAGGGTCTCACTGAGTTGCTTAGTGCCTTGCCATTGCTGAGGCTGGCTTTGAACTCACAGTTCCCCTGTCATAGCCTCCCAAAGTGCTAGGATTACAAGCATGAGGCACCGCGCCCAGCTCAAATGGTGATTCGTGAGTGCCCAGCTCAAATGTTGGTTCTTGACTTTTCCAGGTTATAGTCTCTTACTGGAGTCTGATTCTCCCTGGGAAGATAAGGAGCTTCCCCTGGCCCTAGTATGATGCTTGGCTGAGAATAAGTGTTTGGTATTTATTACATTAAATTAAATTTAACTTTACAGCTCAGACCTTAGTTCTAAGCTACCAACATGTATATTCCCATGGTCCATAGGATTTCTCAACCTTTTAAACCAGAACACAGTCAAAACTAGGTCTTGATTTTACCCCTTTCCAGAGTCCCCATCCTCACAATGGCAGCTCTATCCATCCCATGAATTGCTCCAGTCAGATTTTTTGGACACTACTTTTTTAACACCATATTGTTCACCTCCTAATCCAATCAGACATCAGGACCTGACAATCTACAAAACTAAATCATAAACCCTCCCTTTTCCCCCACCTCTGGGCTTTATCCCTCTCTACCATCTGAAATGCCCCCTGGTCTCAAGCACCCACCCCTCACCCTTCCAGTTGGTTCTCTTCTGTCCAATCAGACTGAAGTTTATGATGGGTCTGATTATTTCACACCAATCGCTCAGATCCTTCATTGGCTTCCCACTGCTCTTGACAGTCAGTTTTCAGTGTCTGGAAGGCTCTGCTTCATGGAGCTTGTCTGTGCCTCCTACCACTCACCCTGCTTTGCTCCCACTCTAGCAAAACCAGCCCCATTGCTAGGCTGTATTTGGACCTTTTCTCTTTCCTTCTTCAGCAAATTTGCCCGTAACGATCACCCAGCCTGCAATGCCATCACTATGTCCTCTATTATTAACAACCTACTTAAGGCTTCAATTTTAATGTCACTGCCTTAGGGAAACCTATCCTTCGCTCAAGTATAAGAGATCCCTCTGCTTACCTCCTCAGAGGACCCCTGATTTTCCCATATTATAAGCGTGCCTGCTAAAAGTAATAATTTATTGGACATATTCACTCTATTGGGATCCATCCCCAATTATGCCTCTTTCTTCAAGCATAAAGGCTCAATAAATAGTTATTGCATGAACAGACTGTATCCAACCATACCATACACACTGTCCTTGTTTTCAGGGCCTACTTCTTTCCAACACCAAAGTAGGAAAAAAATGTATTAATATACCTGCCACAGAATTGTTCCTCTTTTGATTAGTTTATCCCAACTAATCATTCATACATAAGGTGGCGAGGGCTGGCTTAGAAGAGGGAAGAGCCAGAGTGGGCCCCTCATCACCACGATGCTGAAAAGCCTGAGTCCTCTGTCTCTCTCTGGGTGAGCTCTCAGCAGGACTGAGTCCCCTACAGGCCAGGCTCTTGACTTTACACTGGGTTTGGGGGGAAGAAAGGCCCCACCTCTTTCTTTGCCTCTCCAGGCACATTATCAGGAACAAAAGAGAGAGAAGGAGGATTATTTTCTTGAGATGAAAGTTGCATTTTAAATGAAGTTCCTTAGGCATTTAAACAATCATATTTATTCTACATGCAACAGTAGTTTCATTATATATAGTGAAAATCCTTCTAAATGTTAATGTAACGCTGGCCCAAGGAACCTCACATTTGGAATGTATAAACCGAGATGTGGCCTCACATCAGTGAAAACTTAACTGAGCCCACTTTTCTGCTACCAAATTTTTTAGAAAGAAATCAAATTTTTAACTTGTAAGAAACATAGCCTTTGAAGTCTGAAAAAACCTGGATTCAAATCCTAGCTTACTAATAGGTAACTTTAAAGTATTTATTATTACTAAGCCCATTTATAGGGTTTTTGAAAGGATTGCATTAATGAAAATATATCAACTCATTAGTATATAATGCTTTTAGCATAGACAGGTTGGGTATCCCTTATCAGATTTCAATATTTTTTGTAGTTTGGAATATTGCATATACAGATCTAAACACAAAATTCACTTGTCTTTTAGATATACTTTACACACATAGCCTGAAGATAATTTTATCGAATACTTTTTATTGCACCTTTTAGTGTACCTATTTTAACTGCAACCTGTCATATAATGTTACAAGTGGAATTTTTCACTTGTGGCATCAGGTCAGCATTCAAAAATTTTGAATTTTGGAGTAGTTTAGATTTAGGATTTTCAAGTTAGTGATGCCCAACCTGAAGTATAGTCACATTTTTTTAATATGTCACAATTTTAATATGTCTAGTATATAGTCAATATTCAATAAATACATGCCCATTCTCCAGGTCAGGTTTTTTTTAAAATCCTTAAATAAAATGCTAGAAAACAAAACCCAGAAGCATGTGCATGGAATAACCTATCACAACCGATAGGGTTTATTCCCAGATATCAAAGATGGATTGACATAAAGAAGCCTGCTAATATAATTTGTCCTATCAGTGGGTTAGAGGAGAAAGACCGCATCCTCATCTCCTACAAGTGAAACAATCCTTCATTGTATTCAGCATTCACAATAAGTCTTTCCCTTATTACTCATGCTGTGGTTATTTTGCCTGAAGTTCTAAGGCTTTTGACTACCAAGAATGCTGATTAAAATAATCAAATTCTCAAGGTTAATAAAGGAAAAACATTTAAGTGCATAGAGGGAGTGTAAGCTGGCCATTTCTACCAAGTTAGTTTAAATTACTAATCAGTATCCATAGGAGTTAGACCAATATAAGAACCATTTCAGCTCAGCCCAAGAGCTGAGACAGAAGTCACAGGGGAAAAAATAAAAAACCACAGGCTGTAGCCGCCCACTAGTGAGATGGTTTGTGCCACTGTATAACTGACTGACAGCCTCCCTTTCTGAAATTAATTACAGAGTTAAATTTACTGATGATGCTTCTCACAAAAATATGAGGTCTTTATAGAGCAAATGCTCTAATTAAATAAGAATAAAGGCAGAAAACTTCCAGAACTAAATGAGATACATTTATTCCGCATGTGTGGTTGAATCTTTAATAATTTGAAATGTAACAGCTCCTTCCCTCCTGGGATAGCGATGATATCTTGCTCTTGCCTGTATTTGCATCTATCTCCCTTCTAATGTTTATTCATGACCGTGGCAAAGAAGAGAGATGCACGCACTTCGTTTTTCCTCTCTAGTCCTTGCCCAAGCTCTCAAACCCCTGCACTATGGGCTTAGTAGTGCCCCTCGAATTCATATTGATGCCCTAACCCCCAAAGTGGCTGTATTTGGAGATAGGCCTTTGGAAGGTCAAAAGAGTAGGGCCCTAATTCAACAGAATTGGTGGCCCTCAAAGAAGAAGTCCTCTCCCTCTGCTTCCCCTCCCTCTTACCCCTCCAGGTATTGAGGAAAGGTCCCCTGAGCACATGGCCAGGAGGAGGGTCTTCACCAGAACCCAGTCATGCTGGCTGCCTGATTCCAGAAGTGGGAGAAGAGATGATTCTGTTGCTCAATCCCCAGTCTATGGTATTTTGTTATGGCAGCCTACGCAAACTATGACATCCTGACAAGAGAGGCAGGGGTTTCTGGGAGCATAAGCGGGCGAGGAGTGCACCTTTCTCTCCCTTCTTCCTTCATCTAAACATTCTTTCCTGCTATCAGCCCTTGGTTCACTCAGAAAAGATTGGTGAGTGACCTGTGTCCTTTTAACTGGCTTCTAGGGAACCAAGGGTTTATATATATTTGACTACACGGGGACCACAAATGTGACTATTGTGTCAGAATCAGTGTATCTCATTTCTCACCATTCTGCTTTACTGCCTCCTCCTCCTCTCTCTGCACACACTCCTTGCTTGGACTGTCTGGTCTACAGGGTGGACTATGGTGTCCCACACAGCAAGGTTACATGTTCTCATCTCAGCTGTCCAAAGACTTCTGGGTTACCTTTTCTGTATGTATCCCAGGAGAGAGGACCTGGTAAGTCTTCTACCTTGGATCAAGTTATTGTGATTCACAGATGCAGAGTCTCAGAGTAACAGGGTATGAATTGCGGGCAAAGAAAAGTCTCAAAAAATTTTATGTCACAGGAAAAGGAGAGGAGGGAGCACAGGAAAGGAGAACACTGACTGGCCAACTTTTGTCCACTTTCTTCCAACTGTCTTACTATTTTCTAGATGATACGATGAATACAAGGGAATAAATCCTGCACCATTAAGGTCCTAGACCAGAGAGACCCAGAAGAGGCCATTTCTGAGCAATATGAAGCAGTGTTTAATTGCAGAACTGAATTATGTGGCTGAGATGTTTTTCCTCAGAAGGTCAGAGGTGAGTGGGATCTATGGCAGTGAGGTGGAAACTCAAGTTCACTGGGCCAAGCATCTGCTAGATGTGTTTATATGTTTTATCTGATTCCAGCCTCTCAACAATTATACTGTAAGGTAAATGCTAGTTGAAACAACTTCCTGGCAAATGGAGGGAAGGAGCATTCTAGCAGAGCTAACAGTGTGAGCAAAGGTTTTGTGGTAGGAGAGCCTATGGTTTGTGCAGGGGAGGTTCAAGTGACCAGTATGTAGGGAGCAGAAAATGCTTTGGAAATGGGGAAGTTGGTAGGCAAGGAGTTTAATAAGAGCACAGACTGATGAAATCACATTCATTTATCAGTATGCCTCATGATCACTCATATCCTGCTAACCTATGTTAGGCATGGTGGTGGTGAAGAGAGAAAGAAGATGCTGCACAAACTTTGAGAAGTCCACAGTGTAGTGGGAATAGGAGCAAGGTTTGGAAACCATAGGCACACCCTTTGCACATTTCAGAGACTGAAGCATCAGCTGAGGATTCTGGTTCCTTAGTATATGAGCCATAGTTTGCTAAAACATACAGAAAAGGCAGGAGATGAAACCCAGAAGATCATTAGTGTAACCTCCTTGTGTACCTATCATTTTAAAGGGCACCTACAGAGATTTTAAAAAGAGATATAATGATCTAATAGCCAAAACTTTGGGGGATTTAAGGATGAGCTAGTACCCCCAAACAACCTGCCTAAGACACAAATCTGTAGTAACAATTATAAAAAGTACTCTAAAAAAGTTGATGCCATACCACTGCATAGCAACTTTATAATGCTGTTCATATAGAATAAATCTAATTTTTAATAAAAATGTATCTTTAAGATATACACAACGATTACCCTAGAAATAGATTGGACTGTCTATTATATTGATATATACACAAACTCAGAAATTTGTCTCTAGTGCCTGGTTTACTATACACCAACAGAATTTAGAGCTCCATAAAAATACTTTATAGCATTCAGGCAGCAACATTCCTATTTCTTATGCGGATACATTGGAAATGTGGTTGGGGCTGTCATTCATCTCTGGCACTTAAATGTTTTTCACAAATAGTTTCTGCCTTAAGAAAGTATCACCAAATAAAATGTTTTTATTTGGTTCTTTGGTGATATGTCAATAGACATTAAAATAAAAACTTCCTCATACTTAGGTATGATAGCTCCCTTCAAAATGTTTTCAAGGGGAGCTGGATGGTCTCTAAGGACCCATCAGTGAGATGAGGAGGCAGAGCTGGGGGATTATTACCTCTTGAAAGGATGGCTCTTTCTATTGGCCACTTCACCTTTATTGGCAAGGAGGGAGCTTAATAGAATTTTATAAGTCATATCCTCACATGTCCAGAAGATGGTCATATCCCTGTGCCTTGTGCATCTGCCAGCATACAGAGCACACTTGTCCAAATCTTAAGACACTAACCCTATGCACATGCCTCTTTCTGCAAACAAACTCAGTCCATGATGATGTTTTTTTTCCCATGGGGTGTGATTAAGGAGGAGGAGAATATAAAGACTTCACAAAATGAGGCTTGATAAGTGTTCTAGTTAGCTTTCTATCACTATAATAAAATACCTGAGATAATTAACTTACAATTAGAAAAGGTTTATTTTGGATCAGTTTTGGAGGTTCCAGTCCATGATCAATCGGACCTGTTACTTTGGGCCTGTGGCAAGGCAGCACACCATGGGAGGAGTGCATAGCAGAACAAAACTGTTCACTTCATCAGCCAGGAACTAAAAGAGAAACAGGATATCTGAGGCCCACAATCCCCCTTAGGGACATGCTCTCAAAGATCCCACTTTCCAAACTTCCCCATTTCCCTGCAGCACCACTCTGATGACCAAGCCTTTAATGTGTCCTCTAAGGGATACTTATCCAAACCATAGTAACAGGACATTAAAACTAAGCTTTTGCTTCCATAAATTATACTGGCCTTCCTAGTTTTATTGCTTGGAAAAGGTAACTTAGAGAATTTGGACTCTTCTTCCTTAGTAGTAGTAATACAACTACTAAAAATAACAGTAGCACTCACATCCTTTCCTTTGTCTTCTTCATAGGACTTATAATTTGACATACTATTTTATTTTTTTGTTTACTATTTGCCTCCCTCCATTAGAATGTGAACCCTGGGCAAACAAGCATTTTAGTTTTCTTCCACTGCTTCAAAGCAGGAGCTCAATAAATATTTTTTTTGAAAAATGTAAAAAATAACTATTTAAAAATCTTGACGGAGGCAAGCCAGACCCCCACGCACGCCCTTGAGAACACTGGCTGCACACCAGCTCCCCATCAACCAATGCAGGGCTCCCCTGGCTGCCTCCATCATGGGACACTGCTACTACTGCCATATTCACCTCCGTGTGGTAGCCTGCACCTGGGAACACTGGACAGGGTCTGGAGGTAGCCGCCTACCACATGCCACAGTGCTGCATCTCTGCATGTCCACACAACACCACCACAAGGCCCACCCTTGCGGCCCCATCTCTGAAAGCAATCGCCTCTATCTTGGGACACATGTGTTGCCATCTTGGGTTACCTTCACTGCTGCCATTGCCATCTTTAGTTTGGGCAACTCCCATCTTGGGACACTGGCTGGGGCCTAGAAGCAATATCAAGGTACCTATAGTCCCCTAGCCCCACCCCCAGCCACTAACCTGGCACAGTGCCTGCAGCTACATGGCTGGCTCTCAAAGCCTGGTCTTGATCTGTCCAATACAGAACAGCTTCCTGAAACAGGTATGCAGGCCCCAGAACTCAGCCCATAGGACTTCTGGAGAGAGAGGTTACTGATTGGGAAGTGGAAAGGGAGGGAAGTGTGAGAGATATAATTTAGAGACTAAAGTAGAGACCAGGAATTGTGGGGTCTACAGGCAATATAAGGGGCTAAGACCAGGTTCCCACATCACATGAATGGGCCCCAAAGGAGATCCTCAGCATGCAGTCTTCTGACAGGGGCCAGCAAGTGCTATACTCCACCTCCAGGAGTTCTGCCTCCAAGACCAACTCTCCTACTCTAATAACTTTCACCATCCTGAGGGTGGAGATACCAGCAAACATCAGACAACCCCACCTATCACATGAGAAGGGAAGCAGAGAAGATACTGAACTACAACAGAAACAATCATCCAATTTTTCTTTAAGATTTTTTTTTTCTTTCTTCCTGTCTCTTTTCCCACCCTCACATCCCCAACATTTGTGAAACCAAGTACTTTTTGTGTATTCAGCTACTGAGGACTGGGATGTCTGAATATTACATTACAGTTTTGTTGTATATTCTTTTATCTTTTATTGTTATATTTTTCTTTTTTATTAATTTTTTTGTTTGTATATTTTTTGTATTCTCTCTATTCTCTTCCCACTTTTCTGTCACTTGATAATCTTCTTTTCTCTTTTCTCCTGCTACCAGCCAACTTCTCCTAATTCCTCATAGACACTTCCCAAGATCTAATACCTCTATATCTTCACCTCTCAGCCCCTTAACATCTCATCCTACAACCCCTGGTTCTTTTTTTGTCCACCATTAGAAACTGTAGACCTTTTCACAAACCTATTGTTTATATTGTAGATAATAATCAAACATATCATTTCTGTCTATTGTGACAAAACTATAAATGTCTTAATAGGAGCTATTTGGTTTAAGGCTGCATATAGTTTGCATTGAGACCTACTAATATTGATCTCCCCTTTAAAGGAGAGGTATTGGAAACCTGCAGGGACACTATAAGATTATAGGGTAGAAACTATAATACCACTACTAGAAAGAAAAACACACAAACAACATGAAAAAAAAAGGGAGGAAAGTACCCCAAACAAGCCAAGATAATACATTATTAGAATCTATGGCAAGCATAATAGAAGAAATGTCAGAGAAGGAGTTCAGGATGTACATGATTAAAATGTTCTGTGAACTAAAGGATGATATAAGAAAGCAAACACAGGAAACAAAAGATCATTTCAATAAAGAGCTATGTGATCAAATACAGGAAGCACGAGATTACTTTAATAAAGAGGTAGAGATTCTGAAAAAAAAAAGCAAATCCTTGAAATGAAGGAAACAATAAATCAAATTAAAAACTCAATAGAAAGCATCACCAACAGACTAGATCATTTGGAAGATAGAACCTCACAGACAATTAAGATAAAATATGTAATCTTGAAAATAAAGTTGGCCAAACAGTAAAGATGGGAAGAAATCATGAGCAGAACATCCAAGAATTATGGAATAACATCCAAAGAACAAATTTAAGAATTATCAGGATAGAGTAAGGCATAGAGATACAAACCAAAGGAATGAACAATCTATTCAAAGAAATAATATCAGAAAATTTTCCAAACATGATAAATGAATTGGAAAATCAAATACAAGAGGCTTACAGGACACCAAATGTACAAAATCCCAACAGACCTACACCAAGGCACATTATAATAAAAATGCCTAGCATAGAGAATAAAGAGAGAATTTTAAAGGCCACAAAAGAAAGCAATCAGATTACATACAGGGGAAGAGCAAATCAGATCTCAGCAGATTTTTCAACACAGATCCTGTGTTGAACAGGATCTGAACACAGGTTCTAGAATAACATATACCAAGCTCTGAAAGAAAATGGATGCCAAACAAGAATCTCATATCCAGCACAATTAAGCTTTAGATTTGATGATGAAATAAAAACCTTCCATGGTAAACAAAAGTTAAAAGAATTTACAACTAGAAAGCCTGCACTACAGAACATCTACAGCAAAATATTCCATGGGGAGGAAATGAGAAATAACAATGAAAATCAGCAAAGGGAAGAACTACACTAAAAAAAAAAAAAAAAGCCAATCAAGGGAGAAACCAAGTCAAATTAAAAACCAAAATTAAACCAAAATGACCAGGATACAAACCATATCTCAATAATGACCCTGAATATTAATGGCCTAAACTAATCAATCAAAATATATAAATTGGCAGATTGGATTTAAAAAAGACTCAACAATATGCTGCCTTCAAGAGATTAATCTAGTAGAAAAAGACATCCACATGATAAAATAAATAATAGAATGATAAATAATAGAAGCTACTCCAACACCTGGAGACTAAATAGCATGCTATCAAATGAACAATGAATAAAAGAAGACATCAGAATGGAGGTTAGAAAATTCTTAGAGGTGAATGAGAACACTGATACAGCAAATCAAAATCTCTGGGACACTATTATGAAGGCAATGCTAAGAAGAAAGTTCATGGCATTGAGTTCATTCCTTAAAAGAATAATAAGCCAACAAATAAATGATCTAACATCACACCTCAAAGCCCTAGAAAAAGAAGAAATCAATACTAAAAGTAGTAGAAGACAGGAAATAATTAAAATCAGAGCTGAAATCAATGACATTGAAACAGAAAACAATTTAAAAACTGACAAAACAAAACATTTCTTCCTTGTAAAAATAAATAAAATAGAGAAACTCTTGGCCATGCTAATGAAGAGGAAAAGAGAGAAAACTCAAATTACTAAAATTTATGATAGAAAAGGAAATATCACAATGGATGCTTGAAATACAGAATATAATTAGAAACTATTTTGAAAATTTATACTCCAATAAAATAGAGAATCTGAAAGACATTGACCAATTTCTAGAGTCATATGTTCTACCCAAACTGAATCAGGAGGATATACACAATTTAAACAGAGCAATTTCAAGCAATGAAATAGAAGATGCCATCAAAGCCTACCAACAAAGAAAAGACCAGGACCAGATGGATTCACAGCTGAGTTCTACAAGACCTTCAAAGAAGAAATAATACCAATACTCCTCAAATTATTCCATGAAATAGAAAAGGAGGGAATCCTTCCAAACTCATTCTATGAAACCAATACTACTGTGATACCAAAACCAGACAAAGACACATCAAGAAAAGAAAACTTCAGACCAATATCTCTAATGTACATAGATGCAAAAATTCTCAATAAAATTCTGGCAAACCAAATACAAAAACATATTTAAAAGATAATGTACCACAATCAGGTGGGGTTCATCCCAGGGATGCAAGGTTGGCTCAACATATGGAAATCAATAAATGTAATTCATTACATCAGTAGACAAGTAGATAAGAATCACATGATAGTCTCAATAAATACAGAAAAAGTATTCAACAAATACAGCACCCCTGCATGTTCAAAACATTAGAAAAAGTAGGGATGTCAGGAACATATCTCAACATTGATAAGCCCAATGCTAACATTATTCTAAATGGAGAAAAATTGAAAGTATTCCTCTAAAACCTGGCACAAGACAGGGATGGCCTCTTTCACCACTTCTATTCAACATAGTTCTGAAAATTCTAGCCAGAGCAATTAGACAGATGAATGAAATTAAAGGGATACCAATAGGAAAAGAAGAACTCAAACTATCATTATTTGCTGACAATATGATTCTATACTTAGAAGATCCAAAAAATTCCACCAGAAAACTTCTAGAACTAATAAATAAATTCAGCAAAGTAGCAGGATATAAAATCAACACCAATAAATCAAATGCATTACTGTACATTAGTGATGAATTTTATGAAAGGGAATTTTGGAAATCTACCCCATTTACAATAGCTAATAATAATAATAATAATAATAATAATAATAATAAAAATATTTGGGAATCAACCTAACAAAAGAGGCAAAAAACCTCTACAATGAAAACTACAGAACACTGCAGAAATAAATTGAAGAAGACCTTAGAAGATGGAAAGATCTCCCTTGCTCTGGGATAGGCAGAATTAATATTGTTAAAATGACCATACTACCAAAAGCATTATACAGATTTAATGCAATTCCAATCGAAATCCCATAAAATAGAAAAAGCAATCATAAAATTCATTTGGAAAAATAAGAGACCCAGAATAACCAAAGAAATTATTAGCAAGAAGAGTGAAACAGGAGACATCACAATACCAGACTTTATACTACAGAGCGCTATAGTAACAAAAATGGCATGGTATTGGCACCAAAATAGACATGTAGATCAATGGTACAGAATAGAGGACACAGAAACAAACTCACATAAGTACAGTTATCTCATACTAGACAAAGGTACCAAAAACGTACATTAGAGAAAAGATAGCCTCTTCAACAAATGGTGCTAGGAAAATTGGAAATCCATATGCAGCAAAATGAAATTAAACCTCTATTTCTCACCTTGCAAAAAACTCAACTCAAAGTGGATCAAGGAGACTCTGCACCTAATAGAAAAAAAGTAAGCCCAAATCTTTATCATGTTGGCTTAGGACCTGACTTCCTTAACAAAACTCCTAAAGCACTATAGGAGCTCTCTCCATGCCTTCAATGCCTCCCTTCCCCTTTCCTTTTCCCCATGCTGATTGGTTACTTTGAATGTTTCCCCTCCTCTTTACCCCATGCTGATTGGCTGCCTTCAGTGCCTCTCCTTTTCTCATCCCATGCTGATTGGCTGCGCGCCTGACATGGATCAATACCCTATTGGCTGTAACCTAACCTCAGGGCCATGATTGGTCCGAGGACCCTATATAAACTGTTGCACTAACTGAAATAAACGGGTCTGCTTCTCGCTCCGGCAGAGCAGTTTTACCTACCCCCGGGGTCTGGGTGAGTGACTCCGCGACCGTCCACCCCATAAACCTTCGTCCTCCGGGACCCCAGACCTCGTCCCATGGGACCCCATTGTCCTTCATCCTCCGGGACCCCAGACCTTGTCCTTCGGGACCCCAGACCTCGTCCCGTGGGACCCCATTCCTCAGTCCCCTCGACCTGCGGGACCCCAACTCATCGAGCGAACCCACGCGAGGCACAAAATAAATGACAAAGCACAAGAAGTAAAATCAAGGGACTGGGGTTGTGGCTCAGTGGAAGAGTGCTTGCCTAGCATGTGTGAGGCACTGGGTTCAATTCTTAGCACTGCATAGAAATAAACCCAATTGACAACTAAAAAAATATTTTAAACAAACAGAAGTAAAATATGCATCAATAAATGGGATGGATTCAAACTAAAAAGCAAAAGAAACAAGTGAAGAGAGAGCCTACAGAATGGGAGCACATTTTTACCACAGGCACATCAGATACAGCACTAATCTCCAGGATATATAAGGAACTCAAAAACTTGACACCAAAAAAAAAATTCAATCAATAAATGGGCTAAGAAAATGAGCAGACACTTTACAGAAAAAGATACGATTAATCAACAAATTTATGAAAAAAATGTTCGACATCTCTAGCAATTAGAGAAATGCAAATCAAAACTACTCTAAGATTTCATCTCACTCTAGTCAGAATGGCAATTAGCAAAAAATCAAGCAACAGGAGGTGGGGAAAAGGTACACTGAGTCAATGCTGGGGGGATTGCTAATGGTACAACCACTTTGAAAAGTAGTGTGGAGATAAATTTAAAAACTTGGAGTGGAACCACCATTTGACCCAGCTATCCCACCCTAGGTCTATACCCAAAGGACTTAAAAGCAGTACATTACAGTTATGCAGCCACTTCAATGTTTATAGCAGCTCAAATCACAATAGCTAAACTGTGGAAACAGCTTAGACGCCCTTCAACAGATGAATGAATAAAGAATTTGTGGTATATATGCACAATAGAATACTTTTGAGCCTTGAAGAAGAATGAAATTATGGCATTTACAGGTAAATGGGTGGAGCTGGAGAATATCATGCTAAATTATGTAAGCCAATCCCAAAAAACCAAAGGCCAAATGTTTTCTCTGGTAAGTGGATGCTGATCCATAATGGGCAGGGGGCAAGGGAAGAATGGAGGAACTTTTGATTGAGCAGAGGGGAGGGAGGGGAGGGAGGAAAAGGAAGGGAGAGGAGGGGGAGGGTGTGAGGGGATGGTAGAATGAGATGGACATTATTACCCCTATGTATGGATGTGATTGCACAAATGATGTGACTCTATCATGTACAACCAGAGAAATGAAAATTGTGCTCCATTTGTGTAAAAAAAAATTAATCAAAAATAAACTTGACTGTATCTAGTACAACAATATGAGTAATACTATTTGTTATTCACATATTGTTAGCATACGAAAATAAACATTTTTATATAAAGAGTTAAAATACCACTACTGCCCAGATTATGGTCTATAAATTCCACTTCCCTCAGAACTGAGCAAAGACCTCCTAGAGAAATGGCTGATTCCAGAAATGGGCTTGGAAAGGTGCAGAATGAGACCAGAACATCCTGTTATATAGAAATCAAGGAAGTTATCAAAGACGGCTTTAGTAGTATCAGAGGGTTAAGAGGCCAAGGGGCTCCCACTGGCCAAAGATGAGGCAGTATGAGTATAAAAAGAGTAACTGCAAAAGATGGAGAACCTTAAAATGTTAAAATCCATCAGTTCACACTGCTGCTTCAAAATAGTGCCTGATTGGTCATCTTTGGAAAATGCCAGGGAACAACCTCTTTATTCTGAAAGTGGTAAATAAAAGAATCAAAACTTCCAGTTTTAGCTCAGAAACAGCAAAAAACAGCATTATTCCCATAGTTACAGAAGATGAAAAAAAATAGGGAGGGAAAAAAGCTTGACAAACTACAAATGAATGACTTTCGAACTTCTAGAGAATCTAGGTCACAGAACAAATAACTAACCTAAAATTTGGTGTCAAAGACAAAATGTGCCAGACTATTAAGGACATGGTTATATTCAGGTGACTGCAATAGGGAGCACACCTGAGATTTAAAGACTCCAGTGTCTCGGCAGAGTGGCTTTGCCCACTTTTAGAGA